>JANJYP010000395.1:0-28345 GCA_024605115.1 Rastrelliger brachysoma | reverse complement strand
TGTGCTATTAAATCATCATCTTGGCCGAAGAGATAATCCTTTGTTAATATGCCTCCAGCCACTATGTTCTGGACAAAGTTAAATACCATAACCGGGAAGAAAAGGGTGGTGTAGGCTGTTGTTATTATTCAAACCTGTCATTTTTCTGTATTGCACACAGCACTTTGTTACTGTGAAACAAAACATGCAGCAATATAACATCAATTGATGACAAATGGCTCAATTAATATTAAAACTGTGTTGCCAAAATTTTGTCTCAACCATGCTATAGTCATAATAGTATGAACATTTTTTCTTGATGTTATACTGACGTTCCGTTCCAGATGATGAGGCTGATGTACACAATTTCTAATTGTTCTTACATTTCCTGGAACTTTTTCTTCCTTCTATTACTATTATATTCAGATTGCAGGCCAGTTTGAGATAAAAAAGAAGCAATCATGCATTGTCACTTTATTGTGACCATGTTGAATGTACATGAATTAGCCAAAGTGAACACTAGTATTTGTTTGTTTTAATGGATCACATGAAATATCTCAGACACAAGTGGAGTCTTAATTCACAGGATGAATCCTCCTCTTTCAGAGAACCTGAAGGTCAGGCTGAATCTGCTTGACCTTAACTAATGAGGTGGTCTAGTCTTATCAAAATTGATAGTCCATTTGAATGGACCTTTTCAACTTGTTCAGTAGAAGAAATCATCTATTGCTGCAATAAGGTTGTCCTCGAAAGACATGTTGCAAGTGGGGAATATGTTTTCATATTCGAGTTAACAGTACAACTTTATTGCTTCACTTGAACACATGATGAACACTTGTGAGCTGATTAACGCATTCACTTATTTTTATGTAACATTTTAAGCAAGTATGGCAGTATGGGCCAATATCACCTTTCCAGTAAATCAGACACAAGCACAACAAATGGATAATAGTTAAACTTGACAAAAAGTGTGCACTTAAAAATGTGTTAATTCTTGGTGCATGTCAGAAGAAGCTGAAATACTTGAAATTTATTTTCATTCATTCTTCCAGAGGTATCACACTCCAAAATTAAATAAGTAATAAATCATTCGATGGTGAAATAGTTGTGTTTTGGTGTTACAGTATTGCTGAATTTTTCAAAAAATCAGAGCAGCTGAACTGTTCCCTGGCAGATATGCTGTGCTGTTTTCAGAGTGGTGCTGTCAGCATGGTGCTGTGTGCCTCCCTCTCTCAGTCCTGCTACACTATGGGCCTTTCAGCCTCCCCTCTCTGGGCCCCCTTCACCTCCAAAGCCCTCCTACTCTCTATTGTTCTTATGTTTGGTGCTTTGTTTGAGGCCTACCCTTATCAGCTGTGCAGGCTCCAACTCTCCTATTTATAAACATCTCAAATATCTTCCACTCTGGCTCTCTGACTTTCTCTTTCGTGTTCCCTTTAAAAGAAAAAAAAAAAACAAAGAAAAAAACAGTTTTGAATATAACATTAAACAGAGCTAATCATCTGACAAATCTGTCTGCTTCCATCACATATCACCATCCTCTCTCTATTCCCTAGACATTCCCCTCTCCTTTGCCTGCCAACAGCCCCTGTTTATTGGCCCTTTTAATGCATTGTGGGAGGTTTGCGTGGAGGTAGAGCTGAGGTGGCCGCCCTTGTCTGGAAGTGTTGTTTTATGGGAGGTCTATGTTCACCACACAGGCTTTTCTAGACACATGCAGACTTTAGCAGACGACAGTGCAATGAGTATGCCCACCTCCCTTTCCCTACACAGAGTTGGAATCAAGACATTGTAGGAGCATAATCCTTTGTCCTTATGTTCTTCATGTGAACATTATTTATGTATTTAAGGTGGGAGAGGGATGAGCGGTGTGAGTATAGTGAGGTCATGTAGAGGTGGGACTCTGTGTTTATAGCCAACACATGGAGGACCTTGGGTAAGATCAGTGAACCACAAGGGTGTCATTACACAGTTTTTCTTACATCAGCCACATTTCCTTCACACCCAAAAACACATGAACATAGTGCAAACAAAGACCATGCCCTTGTGCTGTCCTGAAACACAAAGACAGATTGACTGCTAGAAAACTGTCACCACAGAGTCAAACTTCTCCAAACTCTATGGTTCTCCTGGGGTGACTTCTTGAGCTTAAGTTGCTCTGTAGCAGCTGTGCAGAAGAGCCAGACTTCAGGCTTAGCCAGCTTGTATAAGAAAACCTGAATAAACGCATGGGCCTCCCTGCGCTTTCAATCAGATAAGAGTAAGTCCAGGGAGCAGGCATGGACTTCCCTGAGCATTCCTCTGCCTCTACACACAAGGCAGCTTTTGTCTGCCCACCATATCTACGGCCCCTATTCTTGTGGCAGTGCAGGATGCATGTTGTTTATTAGATATAGAAGCTTTTAGTCACTTGTACCTAAATGGATCACAGAGAAAGATGATGTGATTAGAGCCTAAACTGCTGTACATAATGAGGAGAAGAGAATAATGGGCCACCCAGCTGCAGTATGTGGTATTAAAAAGCGAAAAGATAAAGCCACTCGCTGTCTATATATTAAAGGAACACACCCTAAATTTTCATCTCTCTGCTGTCGTGTATATTTTATTTACACTTCTGCATGTCTGTTTGATTCATTTTCACCAGCTTTGTAGTCGGGTTTACATTGCTGCTCCTACTCCTACTGTGCACCTGGGAAAAATCTATCTGACAGTCTGTGTGAGCGCCATCACAGTAAATATTATAAAGTTGTTGATATTTCACAGTGTAGGAACCCAGCATTCATTCAGATCAAGTTATAAGGGTAGAGAGGAAGGGAAGGTATATCTGGAATCCTCTGAGGGCGTATGTCTCAATTTCTACACCTGGTTACATCAAATTCAAAGCATGTCATACAAGTAAAAGCGGAAATAGAGAAAACAGATGATTTACATTGTTTTGGTATATAGAAGTAGTGATTTTTATATAATGATAAAGAAAGACATAGATATAATGATTTAAATGTTTAAAACAACAGTAGTATCAGACCATGATAATGAAAAGCTGACACTCCCTTCCTGTTTTTCAGTCTACTGATTGCAATATTCACTAATGAACAAACGGGATACACGATTCCAAAACAACTAAAAAGCACCCCACTGATTTACTCTCAAGTAAATCATGTCAGTAAATCATGTCGTGCCCTAAATGTTTTCCACATCTTCATTTAGGGAAGGGGAAGCTTCATTTAGTGTAGCGTGTTTAGAGTAATGATTGATCTTTAAGACCCTTAAGAGAAACTATTTCTGTTGTACTTTTTTGAGGTTTAGCTGATGGATTAGGTCATCAGTAAAAAGCGTTTCTATCCCATTAGTATGGCTCTTTCTATTATGTACGGTACAGTAATTCAACCATTGCACCACATAGACAGATATTTATGACACAAACATAAACTTAAAAAAGCTTGTATACTTTTGCAGACTGATGTCTTTATATAAGTGATAATTACGGTAATTAAGTACTGTATATAGCATAAATACAGGAAATCCATGGATGTATGGATCTAGAGCTAGACAGATGTAATTCAAGACAGTTGTTATCTGCCTATCTGTGCTATACATGGATAGATAGTCAGACAGACATCACTGCATCAGTCGTCACTTCAACAAGAGCACTGCATTCTGGGGCAAGCTGCAGGAATTTGCTGTTGTGTAACAACCACGGGGTGTTTCTAGGATTTGAGCAAAAGCAATGATGTGTGTGTGAGTGGGATTGTGTGTTTATGCATGTGTGAGGGCTGTCTAGNTTTGTATGTGTGTGGGGGTGAATGCACTTGATCTGATAAAGTACAGTCTGTCTGCTCATGCACTGATTATCTGTGTGGTATTTTGGAAGGTTTTGGCAATGTGAATGCAAACTGTGATTGGTTAACCTCCTCCTGCATTACACTGCTAAAGCTGGAATCACATAAGGGATCTTTATCTTGAATTTTTAATGAATGTGGAAGTTGTTGGATTTAAACTTCAAGATAATCCAAATTTCAAAACATTAAAGTAGAATATATAAATTGGGGTTAATGTCATGTTAGTAGTTTGTATGTAGGCTACTTGCTATTCAGACTGTTGCAATCATTTGGTCTTGAAAAATGTGTTTCATGCTACAAATTAGAGAACTAACCCTTTAGACCATGCTTGACTTCTCACAGATCTCTCTTTCAGGGTTCAAGCTGTTGTTTTTGTCAGGCAGTCAGATTATTCCCGTGAACTACTACCAAAGTCAAGATGAGGGCATGACAGACTGCACTGCTGCCAAGCACAGAATAAGCCATGTTTTTGGTGGAAGCCAGTCAGGGCTTTAGGATGAGACAGACTGGTGTTGCCAAATAGCAGGCATCTGGATTGAGTTTCATCCCGCTGGGGCTGGGTCCTCAGCAGATGGTGCTCGCCAAACAAGCAACACAACACTGATTAGAACCAGAGGGGTGGTCCTCACACTTATGTGCACTCATCTCATGCACGCCTGTCAAAAGGCCAGTTTTAATAATGTGGGCATGAGGGAGGAGAGTCCTTCCACTGTCCTGCGGTCAGGGAAGGGAAAGCTTTATTTACTATAAAAGTGATTGATGATTGATCAGTGATGTTTCTGTAAACTTCTAGGAGAAACATCAAGTGCTTAGTTTGAATATATAATTTAGGTTTTAATTCATTTCATTGTGGTTTGATTTTTTTGCTCAGAACAGAGGCAGCCAATTTGTTTGCATGTTAGCAAAACGAATTTGGACAGATGGTGTTGTGTAAACAATTTAATTGAACCAGCTTTGCAGTAAAACATCTTCATCAAGCTCGCCAGTCAGAACAAACAAGTAGGTGACGTAAGAGTGAGATGTCACCTCGCTGCAAGCTGGCACACAGACTCATAATATTCCCTTCTTTTCATCCAGACTGAGTGTACCCTCGAATTACTAAGCATTAGCTCCTGGATCCTTTGCAGAGAGAGGTGGGAGTGCATTGAGCTACTGTTCTGCTGGAATACAGGATGGCAGGTTCTGTTGAAAAGCTCACCACATGATGTCCACATGATACAAAAACACACTGCAGTGCTAGCCCACAATGGCCACAGAGTTTACTAGCTGATGAGAGCAGACTGTGAGTGTTGGCAGCTACCACGGTGGTCCCGGGGACTCAACGACGACATCCGTCAAGCTTTGAGCAGACTAAAGAGGCTGAATGAGGGATTTTGGCTAAAGCCTGGCTAGTTGTAGAGGATTTTTGGCATGTTGAGGGCCGTATGGTTTGCTTTGCAGTAAACTGTCACCTCCAATGTGTTTGTCTCTCTGTGCTGTGGTATCTTTGTTCCTCTGACAATTGGGTCCAGCAGTGGTAAAGGCGAGATCACCACCCACTGCAGAGACATAAACAATACTGAAAAGTGGGTTTACTTTTTGTTACTTTTGACATTTCTACTATATTCAAGTGGTCATATATGTTTAGCTGAGGATGTGTATTTATACACATATGGCAGAGCTGGATGGTTGAACTGATGGCCCACAGTTTGCCTTTGGATCAAAAAATTATTTGTTTAATTCAAAATGAAAAAGGAAACTAGAATTAGTGACCTTGAAAGTCTAAAACATATAAGGGATATCAAGATGATGAATTGCATACTACAGGCTATATTAATGTACAAACCTCTTTTACAGTCTTGTATATTACAAGCTCAGCAACCTCTGAATAGGTTTTCAGTGCTTAGCAAGTGTTTTATGCAGTTTTCACCTGCTCTGATAATGTGTCATATTCATTTTAGAAATGAAACATGGGCACTCAAAGTTAATGTCAAGATCACAGGCGACAGTGAAACAAAACATGGGACAGCTGAGTCAGTTGTGAAACACTCTGTGCTTGGACAGAGTGGTAGGATAACATTTTAACAGCTGCTCCTGTCCTGAAAAAACACAACTTGAAAGTGCCAACACCCCAACATTGATACCCCCCACCCACCCACCCCCAGCATGCACTGTGAACAGCAGTGCTGATTCACTGCTGGAGGGGTGTATGGTGGTGTTTGGCTGGATAGAGGCTTTGTCAGGGAAAGTTGATGGGACTTATGTGAAGTTGTGGGGGCATGAGAGCGAGGTCAACAATATACAGTGTTCTTCAAACTCTCATACTGTTACCCACAGGCCCCATGACCACAGAGGCTCTCTTTAGATTTGTGTTTCTCACCCATATTCCCCTTTGGGAGGATTCCTGCAGTTCATTCCCACAGCCTCCAGTTAGGAGAAAGACACAGAGAGCTCCATATGGCTGTACCTCCCACCCAGTGAACTTTGACAGTGGGAGACTTCATGACCTGATGCAGAAATTTCCTCTACTCTCACATACATTGAGTTTGCAAGAAAGAAAGGCTGAACTGTGCTGCATCTGGCTTTTTTAAAAAAAATGAAATTAAACCTATTTTTCTTTTTTTTTTTCTTAATTCACTGTTGCATCTAATTAACACACGGAATGAAAGGGGGCATGAGATCCTTCATGTGAAATAACTGGAAATCCTCCAAAGGGATTCACTAACAAAAGAACTCTATTCAGCTTTGATTTAATTGTAACATACAGCACTCGCATACTTTGTATATCCTGCAGAATTAAATGTTTGCAGTTTAGAGGAAGCACATTGAGTCCAAGTCTGTTTCCGTGGCAAATATTTCCTATATGAATCACAACATGGATGTTGAAAGGTGCTGAAGAGGACATTCTCTATGTAATATTTTTTTGTCCAACAAAGTTGGGGAAGTGTGAAAAGTCTGCTGACCTTGAAATGAACTGAGATTTTTATCTACAGCAACTGGTTGCATTCTCCTTCTTTCACCACTGGTGGCCATGGATACAATTGTCTTTGTTAGTTAGTGGCCATCAAAGGCTTCAAAGACGGAGCTGTGAGCACTTTGGCTTTGCGGCTGACCACTTGACCCTCGGACGCCCTGCTTGTGGAGGGCTGCAATAGGAAATGAACTAAAGATTACTCAAGCTATAATCAGTCAGGGGATAAAAAAGGGCTTCACACCAGAGGATATTAGCCTTTGCAGCAAGAAGAGAGAAGAATACACAGGCCATTCAGAGATAAATGCTAGGGTGGTGGTCCGTCAGATTCAATTAATACTGACTTTGGGTGGCATGGCTTTTACTTTGAAGAATTCAGACTTTGGCTGTATTATTTACTGCCTTTGAAAAGGGCAGCAATGACACAAAATATATAACAAGAGGAGTAAACAGCCCTGGTTAAAATGTCATCTTTAATGCCACCTCGGCCACTGATGCAATGGTGCATATGCTTTGATTAGCAGTGGATACAAATCTTTCCCCTCTGTTACAATCTTCAACTTCTGTGACCTTCATACACCCAGGGTGCTGTTAGAATGGATACAATCATGTACATTTCTTTTAGAGAGTGAGAGAAGGAGCGAGGCAAGTTTAACTACATCCATCACTTCAGTCAACATTTGCCAAACGGTTTACGTTTGCTCATGTAATGGTAGTAAAAGTGAAACTGTGTCAGTGTATGACTAATGTATTGAAAAATAGACACTGTGCTGAAGGAGAACTATTCTGTTTGAAATGTTTTATCAAGTCCAGATTATTGCCATAATTCCTAAACAGAGTTTTCCTTAAAGTCTGCCATTTCGCTCTCATAGTGCTGGAGCACACAGTCTGTATAATAGTGCAGGAATGAAACAGAGTAGATTTAGTAATAGTAAAACTTATTTAAGCTATTTGTAGTTTAAATTAAAAGCAAAAGTCCTCAAAGTGAGAAAGTTTGATGCATTTAAACAATTCCAAACATAATATTGTAATCACATGCATACATTCCAATGAAATTACAATTTACAGAGGTTTTTTTTATACAGTATTGCATTCCAAATCAAAAATATCATCGTGGACTTATGCTCATTCTCATGCTAAGCTCTTTTTTAATCTCTAACTTTCTGGGAAAGTTATTTTCAAGTTTACAGCTCCTGTTTGGACCACGTGTTACTGCACATTAAATTTTATTGACAACCTCCTGTTTGCTTGAGGAAATCTGCAGCTTCAAGGCTCTCAAGCAGTAACTAACTTGAGTTGGCCCCATTTTTCTAGTTACAGTAAAAGTTCACTTTAACACTATAATCCACTCATACACACATTAAACAGACTGCTAAAAAAGTGCAGTTCAGAATTAAATCTGAAGCACACTTCCCATACACAAAGGAAAATAGAATAAGTGCTGATGAATGTCTAATGTTTTCCTGCCCTGTAAATACTGTAAAGACATGCAAACATTCCAGAGTCAGCCCTGGTGTCATCAAGTAAAGCAAACATAAACTTGTGCCTAAATCTAAGTCTTACAATTCTTTCATTGTGATTTGAGTTTTGAGAGAATACACACTGCTAAGGAAGTCGTTTGTACTATTGCAAAAATACCCAAGGGTTGCAGATGTGCGTGTTTGGGAGCAACCAAGGCAACCGCAGTTGGTGTGCTTGCCTCACTGAGTGGATAAACAGAGGATTCATGTGGACATACCCTACCACAATAATGCCTTATTCACAGAGAAAATGGTTCTGTTTTCGTTTAAGTCCCAAAATGAACATCCATCTCAGACATCAAACTAGTGCTGGCTAGCCTCCACTGTACCGTATGCTCTTCATCTCTACTTTTCACACTCTATTTTTGTTAAACCACGCTCTCTGTGATGACTCAGCCATTTGCCGACTACCAGCAAGACAGTAAGCTCACAAACAAGACATTCACTTGTTGGAGAGCTGACAACCACAAACTGATCAATGGATTAAAAGGAGCCAAACTAAGCAACCTAAGGGCTGCTGTTCATCTGGCGTAAGACACAACAAGGATCGCAAGGAAATCAGATGCTGTTCATGTGACAATTTCTTGGTTCATCGTACTGAACGTCTATGAAACACACATTGTTCTTTGTGTACTGAGGCATTTGGCTGTGCATCATTTACTGTCACAACTAATAACAAAGAGCACTCCATAGCTTACAGCACAATTAACTATGTAGATACCCTAAAGACATTTAAACAAGAGCATGCACAGAGAAATGGAGTGAATGTTGGGAGCCAAACTCTGCAAGTGGGAGCATTGGAGGAGCCAAACAGTGGGGTGTCTGCTTGATTAGTTTGTTCATAAAACTAGCTCCAACTGTTACTCGTACCAAGGAAGAATGGGGAAGAAGTTCATTATTGTGTCTACAGACCATTTTATGTGGCGCAGCTCTGGTTGAGCACAGCAATAATATAAAAAGAATAGGATAGAAGAGAAGGATTGTGTTTCATGACATGAGAGTGGGGAGAGTGGACACAATAACAATGCTCTTGCAGATGAGAAGATTGATACTGTTCTATTATAAAAGTAGCCAGAGCCAGCAGTTAAGCAAATAGCACAAAGACAGGACATACAAAACTTGGTTCTGTCTGAGAATAACTCTATCTATTTAAATACCAACATGTCTTCAGCTTGTTAGCATGTCATACCGGTAAATAAACTGCAAATACAACATACTTATCTTTCAGACTATTTCTTGGCCAGGTGCAGGATCTTTGTGAAGTCTCTTTTGGTTGCCTAGCAAGACCCCCGGAGGTGCACTGCTGGGGGAAGCTTTATATTTTCCATGCTGACAAGAGAGTATTTTTTTACACTAACTCTTGACAACAAAGTGAATAAGCATATTTCTCAAAATGTTGAACACTTCCTTTAAATACAAGCTTCATTTGCCTGTTTTCTTGTCACCAGTATTAATTGGACATCAGCAGGATTAAGCCATTGTTTTTGTCAGCCTTGTCATGTAGTTAAATGTGATTTGTTGTTATATTAGCAAAATAATATTATTGGCTCAAATAATGTAAAATGTTTTGAAATTGTTATTAATATGATAACAAACTAAGCAGTGATATACATGTAGGCCTAAACTTGTTCTCTTCAAGTGTTTCAACAGAGGTCTGGATTTCCCCTGTCATTCCCCTTTTTATGGAACTATGTTGTAAATTGTGGGTAAGTGTGCCCTCAAGCACTTAGTGAATATACAGTGTGCCAGACCTTTGTCTTTGTGGACTAATCAGGATACACATCAAAGTTTCTCAGTCCAAGATGGTGAGTAGTCAGTAGTCGCTTACTTACTGTACTGAGTTGGCACAGCCTTGTGTGAAGCTGAAAGGATGATTTTGTGATGGGTCCTGTTAAAAGGATCAGCCGAGTTGCTGGCTTTGGCCCAAGCACTGTCCCATTTGCATTCCTCAGGGGCAAGCTGTCCAATATTATCTCTGCTCACTCCGATAGAGGCCCCTGAAGCCACAAAGGACTTGCTGTGTTGGCCTCTCCTCACCCGGGCCTCATCACATTTTGCTGGAGAGGAGAGGCTGACTTCAGAAGTGCCTAATTATGTTGATGCCCCGGCAAAGGATGCACCTGCAGACAACAGGTGTTTATGTCCTTAGCCGACTTTGAAACTTCCTTTAGTCTGAACAACACTTCTTGGCAGTAGCAGGCATTTATTATGTCCTTCTTATGATTCATTATATTCCATATGATTTTTTCAGTGGAGGTGTGCCAGACATATTCCCTAAGATACTTAAAATAACTTAATGCAAAACAACTTAATGCATACATACAAGCACAGGCATTTACAATGATAACTTGATGGGTTTGAAGTGACAAGCTCTCTTTTCTTGGAAATATCAGTTGGTGTATCACAGCGAAACCTGTGACGTGAGTCTTCACAGGAAAAACCATGCAGTGCCACGTCAGGGAATCTGCAGGTGTGTAATCTTCAATCTAAAAAAAAAAAAAAGGTTTGGGAATGAGGGTGGAGGAGTGTCTGTGTGGGGGCTCCAGCATGGGCTGCTACAGTGGAAAGGGATGGGCTCTGTGGTGTAACATTTCTATGTGGAGGATTAGGGTTGTTTGAGGGAAGATAAGACACCGCGAGATCACAGTGCTGTTCAGTGTATCTGCCAGAGTCAGTGGAGGAGCAGCAACGCAGAGACTCTGCCAACATTCCTGGGGATCAACACCAGCTGAAGGCTTCCACCTCTCTCCCCTGCTGCCAAAATACCTGATAAGGGAAGCTCACCGTACCCTCTTGCACCACTATCCTCCACTATGTAGATTTTTTTTTTTAATTACCAAGTGCTTTTAGTTTAGACCACTATCACAGAATTGCCAAACATAATAGCTACTTCTTGTGTTGCAGTTTTAGAAATCCATTCAAATCAGCACCTCACTCTGTTAAGGGGTACAGCATGTTAGATATATTTCATTATTGTATTGGCATGCTGATTTGTTAATGCTGACATTGCCCAGGCTTGTGTAATGATTTATAAAATTACGAGGACATCTAGTGGTTAAAATCAGAAATCTGAATTGAAAATAAAGTAAAGATGAGAGGGAACCAATGGGAGTATTATTAACCTTTGAGGCTCCCAGCTGCGCAGAGACATTTAAGTACCTGAAAGCTGTCAGATGCACTGATGAATGTAGTGTGTGCAGGCGCTGGCTAAAGGGCTTGATGTCTGCATCAGATGACAAGGTCCTCTCCACACCTGCGCCAGCACACAATCTAATACCCTTCACTCATCACCAGGGCTTCTAATTTAAAATGTATTGACTAGCGTTCAGTAGAATACAGGCCCTCATAGACATTCATGTCCTCCAGCTATGAGAACTCATTGTCTAATCTACTGTCCTAGGAGGCTCTTTGAGAAACCTGGGCAGCAAAGTGATTTGTGGTATGGTGAGTTTTCTGGCCCTCTGATCTCACACTGGACATAATGAACACTCCTGTTTCTCAGTGTTTGTATGTGGTTTTTCCCTCTAGGGTTTCTGTGGAATTACATGATGTGTTTGATCTCTAGGTGTCTGCTGAGGAAGAGAGGTAACATATTAAAGGTCGAGAGGGAGAGGAATATGGGGGGAGAAACATAAGAGACTGACTGAGAGGATGATGACATTGTGGGGAAAACAAAGAGTAGGCAAACAGCTTTCCAGTAAGACTTTGTTTTACAGGCCATTTCATATTGTTCTATTTTCCTGGAAGTTACTCTTTGCAAATGAATGACTGACAGAAAATACTTCTTAACACACTTATACACATTTTCTATTCTAAAAACTCTATAATGAGCACATTTCCCATTAACTATTTTCTGTCCATTAAAAATAAACTCAGATATAATCAGTGAGCACTTGCCATATCAACCAACTAAACTTTCTGTTTTTCTTGTAATTTGTACTAAATTACATCACCACTTCTGTAAAATGTACTAAAGATAAACTGCATAAACAGGTTAAATACCTGCAAAATACCCTGAAAATTAGGACTAGAAATTTACTGTATTTGCATACACTACTGTATGTAGACCTGATGTGTCTTGAGAGATCCAAAATAATAGCTGCAGGAGTTGTTCCACTTCTTCATTTAGTAATATTTCAGTCTATTAGTCATCATCCATGCAGCAAATTTAAATGTTACATGCTCAGTGAGGATACCGAGTTCAAATTTAAATACAATCTTTATTCAAGGTCATAGACATCTCCCAAAGGTATAATCCAATAAACAGCAACACAGGCATTTATAATTCAAGGACAAATAGTTCACTTTCACGATAACAAATTGAAGATTTTTGCCTCTTCAAGATACATTTCACCAGCTGCTGCCATTAAATTTAGACAGTAGATGACAAACCAAATATTCTTTCCATGTCTGCTCTTAGAGTCAGGAAACTAGATTGTGATGAGATTCTTCTATTTCAGTATGAAGTCTTTTGACATATAGTACCAGTCAAAAGTTTAGACACACTTTCCCATTGACTTGAATGAGAGTGTTCAAACTTTCAACTGGTACTGTATTTTATATATTGAGGCCTTTAAGCCACCTCCTTTTTCCATTATGGGCAACAAAACTACAGCCTTTTATTAAATGCACTTAAAATATTATAAATAATACTATGACTTCACTGAACATTTGAAGACTCAACATACTATACGTTTGAATTAATAAGTCACCAGAATCAATCCATTTCAAAGATGTACTCTACTCAACAAATACTGGCCAGAACCTGTCTCAGATTAACTTTAGGATTGCTAATAATTTAATTACTACACTTAAATCCTCTAGTCCTTGTTCTTGATAACCTACATCATGTCAACAAAGAAGACAGCAGATAATACATGGCAAATGATTTTTCTTAAGTCCAGCAAAAACACTAACAAACAAATTCTGCCTGCAATATCTTAAGAACAAAAAAACATAGAGTCAAGTGGTGTTTAGATGGATTGAAAGGATTCCTTACTCCTGTTAAGTAAGGCTGCTTTCTTGAGTACCTGAACAATCCTATGCAGCACACTTTCCAGGCATAGATATGTTTCTTTTTTTTTTTTTTTGCGTGCTTCATCCTCACAACTCCACAGGGTAACGACAAAGCACTACACAAGCAGCTACTGTAAAATTACATCACTATCAAAATGCTGTCGGTGTGAAAATTTGGCGCTATGTTCTCAATACTTGCTACAGTGTTTTTCTGCTCTACACATCTGTTACTACTTTGACATACCGTTGGCGTGTCAGTAAGGTGTTTGACTAAAATTAAAGAGCCATGCTTCAACCGGTAACATCTAATAACAATTCCTGAAGACCTGTGTGCAAACTCATGGTTTGTTTTGAGTGGAGTGAAGATGTGCCCCTTGCTTTTGCAACTGCCTTGTCTTTAATCTTTAATCTCAATTTGCAACAGGGCCAATTTCCCTTAACAGGAATTAAACCTAATGTAATGTTTCCTTTAAAACCAGATTCAGATATGGTTTAGTAAAGTCCTAGACTGAACTGAATCTTGTAATAACTGAATCAGATTTCTGAAGGAAGATTAAACGCTATCCCTAATTGGACTGAGGTTTAAAAGGTACCATGTGGGGTTTCTGATCACTAGTAACAACAAAACAGACATGAGGACACACATGCACCAAGAAATGGAACAATGTGCTGGTAAAAGCAGGGAAATGAATCCACAAGCTAAAATAAATGGATACAAATAATAAGGCAGGATTTAAAATGCTTGATTTTGCAAATGTTTTATGAGAAAAAATACATTCAGCACATCTCCAGACAACGCCACAGGGGACCTTTAAAACCACCAGTCAAATGTGTCTATTGTTTAGTCTGTTTTATGCTTCTAAGTCGACTAATTTGTGAGATTTTTATGACTAGATTTAGCTTTTATGATACCTCCAGTACAGCACTACGGAGAACCAAGACTGGTGATTAATATTAACCTCATTAGTAGCAACTGTATGCACTCTCACTGCAGGACTAATAGAGGTGAATAAAATTTATCTAATTAGTCCAGGACTTCTGAAGCTATGTTTACACATAGCAAGGTATTTTTAAAAATGGACATTTCACCCTCTCCATTTTAAAAAAAAAAACTTCGTTTTCACCTATCTGTTTTCAGAAGTTTTCATTTACACGCACCCGTTTTCTCAAACTCGAGTATGTGAGTGGGAGAGGCGGGGAGGGATGGGGCTGTTTAATGTTGTTATGGCAACCTGCCGTTACAACTGGTGCATACTGTGTCGTCAGATGCCTAAAGCTCAGTTTTCCCCATTTATAT
The DNA here is from genome assembly GCA_024605115.1 of Rastrelliger brachysoma. Lineage (NCBI taxonomy): Eukaryota > Metazoa > Chordata > Actinopteri > Scombriformes > Scombridae > Rastrelliger > Rastrelliger brachysoma. The sequence goes on along the minus strand of JANJYP010000395.1, from coordinate 13,744 downwards.
GCAAACATGAAAACAGAGTTTTCCAAAATCTCCACTTTGGCTGGAGTTTTTGAAAAGAATCGTTTTCAGAGGTGTTTTCTGCATTTGCATGTAAACTTCATCGTATTTCAAAATATCCATGTACGTGTAAACGGGGACTGAGTCAAACTTCAAAATGTTTTTAGAAAGTCACTGTATAAGGCTTCTAAGACTTCTAATGGTTAAATCAAAGGAAACCAGCCCTTGAACTTTCTATGTTGATATCAGCTTGCTATGTCACCACTACTATGAGAGGAAAATCTAGGCTACTTCAATATTTAAGTGTTTTCTAGAATTTGTGCTTTCAGAGTTGTTCAGTGTCAATTGCATAAAGATGTATTGTTCGTTACAAGGTAACAATTGTATATTTTATGGAAGAAAGCATTATAATTCTAGCCTATCAATCACACATAACTTCAGAGACACGGTGAGAATGGGCATCCTGGCTGTCCCATGAGCAGCAGGCACACAGTGCTGGCCTCACCCCATAAGTATAATTATGCCATTGCACAGGTTCATTAGGCTTTTCTACATTTGTTACCTCACTGAGACTCAAACTCAAATCAAACACTGGTCTTTGTGGATCACCTGTGACGAGCTTCCATTGATTTGATGCTGGGATAATAAAGGCTTTGTCATGTTTGATGGTTGTTACCAGAACTTTCTGAACGCTACATGAGCTCATTAGCTGCAATTAGCTAGGTTTCTCCTAATAATTTTTTGAAGCTCTACCATGTGGACATAAGAGCACTCACTGTGCCTCACACTGTGTTATCTTTAGGGGAATCATGGTGTATTTCATTCCTTTCAATTATAAGGCAGCAGGGTTTCCTGGCGTGTGCCCACAACCATGAAAGTATGAGTCATTCTCAATTTAGTAAATGTTCCCCAGTGAGGAAAAACAAGCTCCAAAGTAAAATATTTCACAAATTAGGCAGAAATTTCAGGTACATCAATACATTTGTTTGAATGTTCAACTTCTTCATCTCTGTGTTTCTTGTTTCAGTATTAATGTTGAATCAAAAATATAAGGACAGTATTTGTTGGACTATGTTTGCCAATTGTGGTATGAAATGCTGCAGTGAAATAAAGAACAGCAAAAACACATTTCTTATCAAAGGACATTAAATAAGGTGAAGTTTGTGTGCAGGGTAATTATTTCTTGTTGTAGCTGTACATTTTAGTTTATTTACCACTTCAGCTGCTCATTAATTGTAGAGTCTACAGCATCAGTTCATGCTGATTTAAAGGATGTGTTATTTCCTCACTGGGCTCTTTGTTCTATAAATTAACCTGTTTAACTGATTTCCCACATCACAGGAGAATTTTTTGACACATAGAGATATTGACTCACTGCAGTCAACCAGCAAGAAGGAAGTGAGTTAAAAGAATTGGTCTTCCCTCCACTAAGGCAGCACAGTCTTTGACCTCTTCACCGACCCATCACGAGCTTTGTGAAGAGCAATCTGAAAAGTCGAATGAACCAGAGCGGTGGCGTGTGCCTCAGGGGAGTGTTAGGCCTCTCTGCTACTGATCTGTCTGACTGGCCTTAGAACACTAAATCTCAAAAAGTGTAATTCCCCAAAGTAATATGTCTTCATGTTTGCCTTGGTGACATAAGTATTTTCATTTATATCTGTTTTCTTGATAAGCCACTGTATGATCAAGGAAAATCAATCATATCTAATCCGTCTGTTATAACCTAAATGATTCTTCACACAATTTATATCCACAATGTCCGTTAGCGATGTGAAAAGTCTCAAGACCTGCTGAACTCCCCTGCAACTAATGAGTATATCTGAGGTATAGATTTAGACTTTGACTGAATACTATTGGATATATAAGCTACTTCCACAAAATAGTTCTGACATTTTAAATCTATCATATCAAAGATCATACAACAAAGATAACAATAACCTCATTACAAAAAAAATAGACTAGTAACATTTAGGATCAACTATCCATTAATTTCTAAAATAGAGTTTAACTGAGACAGTATAGGGTTGCACAGTGACAGGATGTTCATCTCCCAGTTAGAAAACAATGACAAGCTTCATTGTTTTCCGTTTTCTTTTCTTTTTCATTTTGGTATAATTACTGAACAAACAATAACATCCAATATTGTAAAAATCAAAATAAAATATTGTAAACATCGTACCAGTACAAAAGCACATATCGTAAGACGTGGTCAGGAAACACCAATACAGGCAGCACTGATAGCTTTTACTCCTCCTCCATTGACTTCTCAATCTCCTTCAGCCTGCGGACAAACTCCTGAGCCTCCCTGTCTCCGACGCGAGCGTCCAGCATCCTCATGATTGGCTTTTCTGGAGGGGAGAGCAAACAGATGAGAGTAATTCCCACACCTGACACAAATATCTCTAGATTGAATGGCTTTTCATGTCGTATTGGAGAAGTAATTGGAAAACCAGACCTACACCCCTGTGGTCTCCCATGAAGAAGCCAATATTAAAAAAACAAAACAACTTTATACAGCCTGAAGGTATATGTACCACTGGGTTTACTGCGAGACAGGTGGAGAATGACTGGCTGGACGCTCTTGCCAGCTGCTGAGGCGTTGGGTCTCCCCGGCCAGCAGAAGTCGCTGAGAGGAGCCACTGCTTCCCCAGCAAAGTCGTTGGTGGAAAGCCAATCGTAATCCATCACAGTGAAGGTCAAACAAGCAAATCGGTGTCTGTACTGTTCAGGGCTCACATGGCTGGAAGACATGGAATTAAAAATCAAATCAGGGACATTAGCACATATAAATGAGAAGAAAAAAAGGTGGGAAACTCACAAGTAAAAGAGCTCATCAAACACTGGATGCAGCGTCTTAAGTTTCACTTGTGTGCGCTGACTCTTTGCCATAGGGAAGAGGTGGTGAGGACAGAGCTCTACTATGACAAATGGGTCACTCAGACCTGAGGAAGATCAAACACAAAGGGATCGTGTGAAAACTTTATAATGACAACCTGTATTTGATTCTGACCATTAAAGTTAAAGTTTTACCATTGGCATCCAATGCAATGATATCTGCAGCATGCAGAATCTCCACTGTCAGTCTCTGCTCTGGAGCATCATAGTAGCACTTCACACTGATCCGGCCGTAACGGGTATGTTTGAGTGTTTTCTGAAACATTAAAGACAGTGTCTACTACTGAAGATTTATATAGTCAGAATACATAGTATTTCATCATGCAGCATATATCAGCGTTGTGTCCTTCAAGTGTTCAGGAGAAAGCAATCACAGGTAAAACAACAGGAGACAGAGTGTTGTGCTGTTCAATCAATACTCCTTTGTTCACTTTAGGGCTAAAATGAGATTGTCAAGCTGCTAAGTTGAAACACACCTGTTGGGAAATCTTCTCCAGATAATACTGTTCAATCAGCTCAAAGGAGGAACATTTGTTCAGCCTGAGCTCCTCATCCAGGGCCTAAAGCAGCATGAGGAAGATCACAAAGTAAAAATAGATAAATAACATCTCAGGTAGGAAGACATAAATGGCAAGAGGACAGACTGCAGTATGTCTGACTGGGCAGTACTCTGTGTGAAATAGTGGAGAGTAGTACAGGAGCTCCACAGGGGGCTGTGCTGTTTCTCTTCCTTTTCACCTTGTACACTTTAGACTTTCAGTACAACTCCAGGTCAGGTCACTTGCAGAAATTCTCTGATGACTCTGCAGTGGTTGGGTGTATAAATGATGGGAGGGAGCAGGAGTAAAGAACACTTGTGGTTTGGAAGAAAACGTCTGCTTCTGAATGTGGCCAAGGTCAGGGAGATGGTGATCGACTTCTGAAGGTAGAGGACGACTATACAGCCCCAGTCTCTTCTAGGAGAGGATGTTGGCATGGTGAAGAACAAATTGAAATGAACATCGAGGTTATATGTAAGACAGGGATGACGAGAATCTATTTCCCGAGGAAGCTGAGATCTTTCAACCTGTGCAGCAAGATGAAATCTTCTATCCAGTCTGTTGTGACCAGTGTGCTGTACTTCGCTGTAGTTGGCTGGGTGAACAGCACCGGAGCCGGCAACACAAACAGACTTAATAAACTGATTAAGAAGGCTGGCTCTGTAATTGGCTGCAAACAAGGCACCTTTGAAGTAATGGTGGAGAGGAGGACATTGAACAAACTGTTATCCATTACAGATAATCCTGACCACCCACTCCACCACATACTGGACAGAGAGCTGAGCACTTTCTCTAACAGACTGATTCACCGTCACTGTCACAAGGACTGATACAGGAAATCTTTCACCTCATGCCTATCTAACAGAGAACTCTCAGCTTTATAGTTTCTGCCTCAAACAACTCCACTCTTTTTTAACTCACTTCAAACTCATCTATCCGTAGTTATGTGCAACTGAAGCTGACCCTAATACTTTTGGTCAAGCTGAACCTCTAAAGGAGAAAAATATCATTAAGACTAATGAAGCACATGCAAAACACAATGCTAGGTCTGTGTTACCCTATTCCCAGACAGCTGCTTGTTCAGTTAAGAGCTGACCCATTGAAACCTGCAGAAAACAATCAAATAAGTTGTCTTACACTATCATAAAAGAAAGCCATCCAACCATCAAGAGTCCTGAGTCACAGATGTCATACCTTGTAGTCTCCACTCTTCATATCTTCCAGGGAAAGACCATCTCCTTTGGCATGGAAGAATTGCAACAGAGTCTAAAGAAAAAAATATCCACATTGGATGCAAGTCTCAGCATATAGGAGCGACTCATTCACACAAACAGCATGAAACCTCTGGCAGGCAAACACAGTATTTGTCTGCCAAACTCCAAATTTCAGCCCACTTGTGTGGTATGCCATGACTTTTCATGAAAATCTGTCATGTCCCCTGCCAGCTGGTTAAGTTGGCATTAGAATATACAGCAGCTCCCACATTGTCATTCATGGGGGAACTCACTTTGGCACTGAACTACCACCTAGTGTCTTCATAAATATCTGATATATGCAAATGATTGCACGACAGCAAGCATACAGAGCTAATTAAAGGCTTATGGTAACATGACAATAATCATTACAGCTTTGACGTATGTCTTTTAAGGAGATTACTCTTCTTGGTGGGCACACAATCACATTAGGCTAGAAAGAGTTAAAAGGTTTTATGAAATAAAATGCAGTAATCACTGACCTCCACAGTGTACTGGAAGCGGTTATAAAACTCAACCTGAACACCCCTGTTTTCTGTTACTGCGTCCAGGATCATCCGCAGGAGTAGCTCCCACATGCTTTGAAGAACTCTATGAGACAGCAGACACAATGGAACACCCACACATTTGTTTATTAGTTCTTCTAATTACACCTTCCTGTACCCTGACTCAGCCTCATGTATGATTTGAGAGATAAAAGCTCAATAATGATATGCTGTAACACAAAATAAATCTAGTACTAATACTGCTAAGTTGTCACAATTTCACATAGAGCATCTTGTTTGCTGGGCTGTTGCACTTGTCCCCTAGTCTTATTCAATCCTTATGTGGAGTATGTGAGTGAGTGTGGTTATGGCACATGACTCATGTCTTTTATGAGGCAAACATCTTTTTTGGGTATGCTGCTCTACCCACCAAATGTTTTGTAATGGTTTTGTATATGTATGAAAAAGAATGAGCAAGATGCTGCATAGGAGTGTCATTCTGCAATGAAACATTGGAAACTGATTTTAACAGGGAGAAATATAATACAAATGGAAATTTACATAATTTATGCACTTTAGTAGTTACAGCAACACATGCTGTATGTGCATCTGCTTCATTTGTTCTAGATATTATTGTATTATGTACTATATGTAGCTTTTATGTTATTATGTAAGTTTATTTTATGACTTCTGTCTTGTTTGTGTTTTTAAAATATATTTTCATGATTCCCTTCTAAATATTTTCCTAAACTTTTATCATTGGATGCACAGGCATGCCAAATGGAAATGAGCAATTAGGTAGAATGTGGCACAATTATAACTCAGTATAGTTCTGTTAATTAGGTATTGTCCTTGTTCAACAAAAATAAATGAAGTCATATGTATTGCAAGGAGGCGACTGCAATTACCTGCTGAGATTCTCTTTCACAAGGGTTTCAGTGAGGATGACCATAGTGTCTTGTAAGTACTTCATAAGCGGTGCCACAGCCTGGAAGAATGTTCAATTAACACAATTACAAAAGCACTGTGGCTGCAAACATGACTGATAAAAAAATGAAATTGTAGTGAGCAACTGGGACGTACATCATCATTGTTGATGGAGTCTGGAGACAGACTGATGTGCTGGATGTACCTCCGCAGCTCAGGCAGCATCTGCACAGAAATTATTTCATGAAAGTACAAGCAGGTGGAGTCAAAAGTTTATACATACATGCATTATACATGTACAAATACAAAACATTTTTTGCTAAAATTATTCTTATTGGCATGCATTCACTTCTCAAGTTAAAAAAAATCATATTTACATTTTAATATTTCAAATCATATTTCATAAATCCTTGATTATAGAAACTTATAGAAACTTGTTGTGCTACAACAAGTGAATGTTTCATGTTTTCGGTTTGATTCGTGTATGTTCATCAGTCTATCTGTGTCCGGCACCTTGTCAGTAAGAAGCGTGATGAGGCGCTTGGCTTCTCTCTGCAGGTCCAAGTCCATGTTGAAGAGTTGCCCATTGAGAGCCTTGTAAACCTGTTCCTTCCCCTCCACCCCACAGGACTCCTCCATGGCACGCTCCACACCCGGCCAGTCCAGGTCACGGGGCAGGTGACCCAGGAAAACGCGCACATGTTCTGTGTTGTTCAGGGCAATGCAGAGCTAGCAGAAAGCAAGGAGGAGCAGAAGAGGAGAAACAGGGTGGAGGTGGAGAAACAAAGAAGGAAAAGCAGGGCTACAGAGAAGTGGAGGGATGGGGTGTGAGTATAAATTACTGATGTTAAAAAAAAAAAAAAACAAAAAACATGGGCTGATCTCCAGCTGTGCCCTTTATAATACCACAGAGAACTCACTGACATTTATTTCCCATGTCACTGTGTGCCCTCTCCCAGTTCTGTCTTGCTACAGGCGTTACCTGCACTGTGAAGCTCTTGTGGTCTCTGCCCAGCTGGTTCCTCTCAATCTTGCGTGTTATCATCTCTGAGTAGCACACAGCCTCACTGCAGAAATTCTGTCACAGATAAAATCATAGTCTTGTTATTAGAAGAAAGTTCACAGTTTTTATTTTTGGGTCAAACACTGGTTAAATCTTTCATTAATTCTGAGTCTTCTCTGAGTCGTGTCTGTATTTATGCAGGATGGACCTACATGAGTGTGGCAAGACTGGAAGTGGGACTCACGTCTGTCAAACGAGTGACAAAAATGAAGGCCCCCGCAGAGTCTGGCCAGGCCAGCTGGAGCCAGATCTCTCGCACCTGGCTGAAGCATGTTGTCACTTCCACTGCTGAGGAGCTGTGTTTGGCCTGCTGCACAGGCTCGATCTGCCCACATAACACACAACATGAAACATGGAACATTTGTGTGTGTGAATAAAACAGGAAATACATGTTATTATGTAATGATGACATGTAATAAAAAAGGATTTATTGGTTTTTCTTTAAAAAGTGGCATCAATTTTGTTTTCCTTTCTTCATTTATAGTGTGTGAAACTAAATGTATTTTACTGTTTTCCAATCAGTAACATCGATGTAATCATATATAATTATGCATAATCAGTAGTTTAAATACATCTGACTGTGAATAATTTGTATAAACATTAATGCTACAGCACACTGTCCAATAAAAATATCTTTATATTAATTTCTTCCCAAATATATCTAAAAAAAGAAACAATATCTGGACATGTGTGCCTTTATAAAGTAATAGTATAATATCTTCATAATCGGTTATTTATGTATTATTTATTTATTGCATTGCTTTATGCAGTTGTAAGTAATATATCATTTAGAAAAGTATATTAATAAAGAAACAGCATACAGTATACATTAATTAAAAAGCAAAACACCCTATTTGTGCTTATAATTACATTGAATTTAGTTACAAACATTTGCTCAGTTATATAACACTTACACATTAAGTTCTAAATTCATGTTGTTTTACTAATTTAAAGAGCAATGGCCTTTCACCTTGTCGCTTTCCACTGCTTTGCAGATCCTGTCACATGACCTGTCATGAACAATCTGCAGCCACTTATGAATGGAGGACTTGAACCAGTTATGAAAGCCAGTCAAGGCCAACATTTTAGCGTCCCTGTTAAAGGAGAAAATGTTTTTAAATAAATTCTAAACTGAAGAAAAGTTTGACTTTCATGAGTTTTTGTGGTGGCATTTCAACCAAATAACCACCCAGCCATCAGTCACTCTGCTATTTGAATATTCATAAGAGTTAAATTGATAACCAACTTGAGAGGAAGAAACTCCCGGAAGCCCTTGAGGATTTTCAAGGACATGAAGAGCTCAAAGATGGTCTCTCCCATCGTCTGAGTCAATCTGGAGCTCTCCTGCTCCAGAGTCCCACACACTCGCTCCATCGCTACATTCACATCATCAGCTACCTGAAGGATGAGATGATTTGACTGTTCAAATACCAGTGCTGATGAAGTGTACAACCGCAATATAGCATGACTTAGAAGATAAGTTTTCTATTTATTTTCAATGACATACCAGTTTCTCCAACTGCCTGTATGCTATGCTGAAGAAATCTACTTTCACTGCACTGTGAGAACAAATAAACAAAAGGAGGAACTGGCATCAGTTCAATAATAATCTCCTAATACAATGTTCAGAGCAATTGCAGAGCCTTGTATTAAGAAATACTGTTTTCACATTTCCTCTACAGCAGCAGTTGTCACCTGTAGAAGAGTTTGTTGTAGATGTTCTGGGCTCTTTGTACGTCAGCGCACACAGCATCGACCACAAGAATCAGCCTCTTCAGCTGCTCCTCCAGAGTCTACAGTGTTAATACACAAAGCACAACATCCTTGAAATTTTCAATACCGACATAAGAATACATAAACCTGAAAAAAGAAGACGTTAAGACTTGTATTCTTGAGTATTAACATACCCCATCCTCTGGTTTATATCGTGCAATTAAGGTCTCGTACCACTCTGCTGTTCCTTTCTGTTGAAACAACAGTAGGTTAATTAAAGGTGTAACGTTTAGAATTTCTCACCAAAAAGCATTGTGCATATCCTTCAAGCCAAAAAATGTTTACTTCTGTATAAAATTCTGACAACCTTCTTGGTACATTGCTACCTTAACAGCAACCTCTGTATATTCCTGTTTTCATATTACATGTTCATCTTTTAAAGGTGCAATGTGTAGAATGCAATGGCATCTAGTAGAATAGACTTGACAGCAATGGAATACAATGTTCATCATTTTATTTTAATTAGTCTAAATTAAAATTTGTTGTGTTTTTAGCTCTTTACATCTGTGTAATGTGTGGGTCCTGTTCCACTGAGTCCACCATGTTTGTTTGGTGACCCAGGACAGACAAACAAAACATTGGTTCTAGAGAGGGCCTTTTGTGGTTTTGAGTTTTTTGGTTTTAGGTTTTTTCTACACACTTGGAAGGGGTGGGCTATTCAGTTGGTTGCAATCTACAAGATAATTACTAGATGCCATAAATCCTACACATTAGTCCTTTAAATTGCACTTTCATTGGTACCTTAATAGCAGTGGTGATATCCAAATGCAGTTCATTTCGAAGAGGACATACACTCTTAAACGCCCGCATGTTTTGCATGTAGCCAATCCCCCTGATATATACAGACAGGAAAACGCAAATTACAATACATAAACTTCTTCCAGGTCACCAAAATGCTGGTTTAGCATCATATACATACATTATATCTTATTGTTAGAATTCAGTAAGGTCAGAAGCTACTACCACACTCAGTTCTTTCCACTATAATTGTATAATCCTACATTATCTCAGCAGGAGAAGAGGGATTTAACTTTCAGTGGAGTCACACTGTTTGTGTGTGAGTGTGTGTGTAGATGAGATCTTGCTAGAGATCTCATCTATAAGAAAAAGAGTCTCCTCCAAATTAATCTCATATAGCAACACTGATTTAATAAGCTCATTTTACTAGCTGCCTTTTATGTGGAACAGACTACCTAATTTGGTCAGTTTTGCTCTAACTTCCTTTTTTTATTTGATGGTTATCTGAAGGTGACTAAATAATTGTGATTTAATTTATTATATGCAAGACCCTTATTCAAAAAGATATCTCCACAATAATGACCAGAATCCCATCAAATGTAGTACGTCCTTGATACCAGCATTTTAAGGTATGAAAGGATTCAGTCACTCATTTTACAAGTGGAATGGAAGCAGAATATGATAGTAGTGTAAAAGAATGATTGCTTAATACATCACTTGTTGTTTTGCTCCTAAGCAAACAATCTGCTGGTGTATATAATCTCTTCACAGCTTTTCGACAGAATGTGTGTGTTTGGGAACAAATGTTTAATATCTCTTTTGACATGAGTAATGAGTAATGATTAAGATATTTCTGTTTGGTAAGGATCCAAACACTGCTTCTTCCACAGAGTGTGACTGACTGGTTGTAGTCTCACTGTGTCTGTTGGGGTGAAAGGTTGAGCGTGTTCCTGGTATGGCGGCACGGGTGAGTGCGTGATGTGATGGCGGTGTGACTTTACCTCAGCATGAGCTCGTAGCGTGTAATGGCAGCGGCGCTGGTGCAGGGGAAAATCTGACGCATGTTCTTCATCAGGCACAGGCAGTGCTCTGTGTACAGCCTGAAGCTGTCTGACAACTGCCTCTCCTGGACACAGGAAGGGCCCTCAGTTATAGCTTCAAGTACACAGGCTGTGAGACATTTTTGGCTGAACCAAAAATCTTGATGAATGTCAGTGAAGAGCTGAGCTAATGAGGTGATTGTTTCCACATGATGAAAGGCTTTTCCCTATTGAGTGGCCAGTGGCAAAGAACCTACCAGGTCTCCTCTCACAGTGGGAGGGTCCCATTCTGCATCGATGGTCCTCAGGAGGCGAAGCAGCAGGGAGTAGCACACCCTCTGTGTTCGATGGTGGCTGCTGTAGCACTGCCAGCGACTGCATTAAAAAACAAAACATGCACCTTTTACCTGATGCTAATGCTTTTATATCTGATTTAATCATGGGGATTCCTCCATTAATACTCACATAATGGCCTGTTGGAGAGGTGAGAGATCAGTTTGCACAGCATGGTGAGTCAGTACAGTCCAGGCTGGAGGACTAACCTGGCCGTTCCAGTTGTATGGTTCTCTCTTATGTGACATAAAAGATTAAAATGTCATACTTCATAAGGATAAGAAGACTAGGTCTCAACCACAACAATAACTTAAAAATTAATATTAAACTAACTGAGCACAGCTATAATTACAAATTATTCAATTGAGCACACCAAATCAGATGTTTTAGAAATTCTAATTAGAAACAAAATACAAGTCATATCGAGAGCACAATGTTCAGTCAATTTACTGTTTTGTCTTGGCACTGAAAAGACTCCAGTTCACATATACGCACATTAATTTTCCTGCAGTCTGAACAAAGTTGAATTAACTTAAATTCTATTTAGCAACCCTCAGAGGACAGTTTTAACCAATAAGCCGTACAAACAGCTAACTCCATCCATAGGTCTGTACTCTTAAAAGAAGTCACTAAAACACACACCAATTGAAATTTAATCTGTTGCTTGAGAGTAAGTCACTGCCAAATTAAATAAACTGTAGGAAACTCACCTTAACATGAGCATGCTCGTACTCCACAATTTGACACAGCAGTTTCTTGTGAATGGAGACATTAGAGTCTTTCTTAGACAAAGTTGCGTCTCTCTGAAGGAGGAAAAAAAATCTTTACATCCCATACATGTATTAAGAAGACATGTATATACTGAATCACTGTATACCTGGGTGGTGAAGAGCTTCAGTATCAGGTGACATTCTCCTTGAACTTTTGATGCACTTGATCTAGGCTCCAGCTTAAACCAGGTGTCATAGCCAACAACAGGCATCTCCTGTAAGAAGGAAACAAGTCAGATGGCATTGACGCACTGATAAGAAATCACTCATATTGTCTGTAGCAGTAGTGCAGCACCTCTGACTTGTTTGTTTGGAATTTCTCCACTTTAAACACTCACATTCAACGGGATGTTGATGCATCCCAGGAAGTCGTCGGCGTTCTCCTCAGAGGCTGATGATGCAGATCCGTTGGAACGCACTGACTTTGCTATCTGCTTAAAATACCTGACAACAGAAAGCAGTGTGCAAGTAAAGTTAGCAAGTTAGCTACCCTGCTTATTACAGCTACTAATAAGTAATATTCAATTATGAGAATTATTATTTAACAGTCTTCATTTTTAGGCATAGTTAATACCCTGTTTTCATAATGATGTACAGTTAGTGTACTGGTACAGTGAGTTTCATTTCCTCATGAAAATTGGCTATATGGAAAGTTTTGTTACAAAATAAAATTGCACATTTTCCCCCAACAGCTCCTGATCCTTTTCTCTGTGGACTTTACAGTAATTGGCATTCCCAAATTGTCATTAGACATGTCTATTTTATTGGTCTCCCCATGACCCAGTGGAACACTTTGTGTGCAGAGGCTTATTGGCACTGAGCTTCAATGTATGGCAGACTTTCTGTTAGATGAAAGGACAAATACTCAATCATCTCCTGAATTTAAAAAGCAGGTTGGAAGCCTCTTCTTTCATAAACTGTAACTTCTGGCTTAATTGAGATGTAAATTGCCCTTTGATCGGCAGGTTNGGACAAATACTCAATCATCTCCTGAATTTAAAAAGCAGGTTGGAAGCCTCTTCTTTCATAAACTCTAACTTCTGGCTTAATTGAGATGTAAATTGCCCTTTGATCGAAATGACTCAGCTTTTCATTGCCACATGAGCTGGATGAATTAATTTCTAACTGACTTATATGTAAGTCAAGTATACAAAATCACAAAGATGGCAAATCGTCAATTTTTTTAGTCCTTAAAAATGAATAGCATTAATCACAAGATGCAGTTTCTTGTACCTGCCCATTCCCCGAAGTCCACTGACTTCATTGAGTTTTTTGCAGGCCTCGGCAACAGAAACGTCATCATCGTGATCCCTGAAGAAGAGGGGATAATTCAGATGATATTACACCACAACCTCTCATTTCCTATAAGAACATGTTTAATTTACTGAACTATGTTCATTGGCGCTTTTACCAATAAAGCAAGCAAATGACTTTCAACTGACAAATTGTAAGAGTTAGTTACAGTATTGAGAGCTCTGAGTTGCCTTATATAAACAATGTAAATATTTGATGTACATGTTTATGTAATAGCATAATGTGTAATGATAACATCTATATTTAAGCATTTAATAAAAAAATAAAATAAAGGATTACATTGTTAAGTGCACCCAAGAACCATTTCATGCCACCTTAATTACCTTTTGTATTTACTGAATGACAAAACTGTCATTTGGATGAAAGAAAGAGAAGAGAATAAAAACAATACAGTTCATTAAAATCTTGAAGAATAAGTTACTGATATTAAATGCTTTCTCTGCCTATGTTCTCAGCATGATGTATTTTCTGTGTTTACTTTTTGGTTTTGCCATTGTATATTACCTGTGATGCAAGAGAAAAAGTCCAAATAATCTGACATTAAAGCAAGTTTAACCTAAATAACCTTATGTAATGAAAGTCATTTGAAAAACCTTCCTAGTCCTTTTGGCAGGGTG
>JANJYP010000390.1:0-19391 GCA_024605115.1 Rastrelliger brachysoma | reverse complement strand
TTTTTTTTTTATTCATTTTGGATTAAACAGTCTAGAATAACCAACCTGACACTAACTTCATAGTGGTCACAAACAGCTACCGCTACCTCTAGCTGCTTACTGATGGCGCTACTCTGTCTCCATGTGTTTCTACTTTATACAGCAGAGCGCAGAATAACTATTAATAACTATTCCCACATTAAACAAACTTAAGAGCAGATGATGAGAAGTGATAGCAGCGGCAGCTAACATTAGCTGTTCTCCTGTTGCAGCAAGTGGAGCTGAGCCTCGTACACACACAGACGTGATACTGTTTTGTTTGCATGAATCGATTCAGAGGATTTAATGAATCGATATTGAAATGAGGAAAAATATATTGCAATGCATTGATGAATCGATATTTTTACCCACCCCTACTTTCAAATGTTATGCAGTCACATATATTGAGCATGGCATACTGTGCACTTGCTTTTTGATGTTGTCAGTGGGAAACAGACAAACTGCAAAGGTTTTGTCTTTTAATGCATGAATTCATTTCACCTGGGCAAGAGTGCATTTAAGTATTTCTTGGCCTTAGTGTCCATACTCTTAGGTATTGCTCACTTTTTATTTTTTTAAATAATAATTTTAGTCAGCATTAGGTAACCTGGAATTGCAGTGCTGCCTCTGCTGTACAGTCGCTTTCTCACAACAAAATATAAACACATTTCCCATTTGTATTCAGTTAAAAGTTGTAAGTCACATTTTTTTTCTCTGCGTTGAAAGTTTTTAAAGTTCTGCTGAGATGCCTTCTTCATTTGGCTCTGATATGTCAAAGTTCTGAAACTTGCACCGAGGGATGGTTGCTTCTCTTAAGAAACCCAACTGCACATTGCAGTGACACAGATTTTATTTTAATGATTCTTTTGAGGGAAGCAAGCATAGAAGAGATTGTACTGCACTGGTTTATGCAGTCATTGCAGGTTCAATAAAATACAAGGAAAAGTTAACGTCATCTTAGAGTAGAGTTGACTGAGTTATAGTTTCATTTATTTTTGTAGAAATCAAGTGTCACCTTCCACACACGCACAATAAAATATTGTCTTGCAAACAAGCATAAAAAGAGAAAAGGGTAAACAATACTAAGAAACCCCAGTAGGAGTATTCTTACTAACACAAATAATTAGAAACGGAAGCATTAACAGGTTGCAGTGTTGGGTTATTAATACGCAGATATTTTTACTGAGCTGTCTGTTTGCAGTGAACAAGCATCCAATGTGCAAACAAGCACTACAATAATATGAATGTAATGTCCATCAACCAGACTTCAATATCAAATCTAAGCTGCATTATTCTTGTACCACCTCATTCATAGTGTCTGGATGTGGATTGGCTGTTGAGACTGACATTGCACAGACATTAACTGAAGCCTTCGGGGCCAAGAGATACATTTTCTGATGTCAGATAGTCCATAAACCATCTGATGCATACTGTTGTCAGTGGACCATTATAAAATTCGATTGCTATCAGTGTTGAATTAAGACTTGTAGATTTAGTTTTGGACACCTACCTAAGGAGCATATAAGCCTTGTCGCATGATTTATTATTGAACATTCTCTCCACTCAACATTTGTCACCATAAAGCAATTCGCTGTCATTGTTTGAATGTCAACACATTTAAATCTGCGGTGAAGTACTTTTAAATAAAATGAACGTCCATTATGTCCAAGCCCTTGCCAAACGAGTCAGTACAATGCTGATGAACCCTGTAACTAGCTGCCAGGTAAATATCTTTGTATTTCACAGTATATGGAGTATTTAAATTTGGTGTCAGTGGCAACATGCTGAATGAATGAATGCATGCTGCACATGTTGTGACCATAAAGCATGCACAGCATGCATTCATACACCTGAAACATCTGCTGGCAGAGCAGTTAACTTCCAGTTAGCCATTTGCTAACTTGACTAGGGACAAATTATGGTAATTGTTTAGACTTGCCAAATTATATTGTACCAAATAGATCAAACTAAAATAATGACAGGGGTCATATGGCTGTTGTGTGACACTCAAAACACTTTATCCAGTAAGCTACAGCAGAGCCCACAATGTAAGTATGCATCAACAGTGTTTTTGTAATTACTCCCACTGCCAGAAGGGGGAGACAAAAGTCCTGCACTTCAGTTTCCCAGTTTTTTTTTTACATGTTGGTTCAAGACAAAACTTTGCATCTTCTTTGTAAATTTAATAATTGAAATCATGGAAGCTTATTGAATTTTCATTTAAATTTATTCTTACAAATATTTTCTCTCTCTTCATTCTTCCTTCTCTGACTGGAAATGTGCTACAGCAGCAGCACGCTGTAGGCCTCAGAGTAAAGGCACAGTGGCACACATTGTATCCTCCTGCTCTCCAGCCAACTGCTTCACAGAGACTCTCGGTGGCTTTAGCACTGCCAGAGGCTTCGTTGGTTTTGGACAGACTTTACTGGCTGTTTTTGAAATTTTCCTCCCGTAGTGGCTCTTTTCCTATGCCAACACACCTATTCAGAGGGCACCACTGTATAAGTGTGTGTGTGCGTGTGTGCGTGCGCGCGCATCTGTGTGATTTTCTTGTAGGTACTGTATACTGTACTGTGCATGCTCCTCCCAATGAAAACATGGTGGTACCCAGAGTGAGGATCAGCAGCTATTTACAAACTGAAAGGCTCTTGTGATCTGTCACCGCCATGTGACACAATGTTTTCTGTTTCAAACCCAGACGTGTGGTCAGCACAGACATTTAAAGGCATGCCCACTGTGATCTTAGCCTTATTCTTTCATTGTGGATCAGTAGCAGCAGGGGCCCTAATTAGTTGCATTGGCTTGCTGAGGAAATGAATGGGCACTGATTCGACCGCAGGGCTGAAACAAGAGCCCTAGGGTTCCTGATGAGCTGGCTTCTTAGAGTCAGTATTGGCAGAGAATCGTTCTCATTTTCTGTCTGTTTATAGCCATTAGCTCCCGTCAGTTTGCTGACTTTGTCAGAACTTGCCTTCTGACTGACTTTCCTTGTTACTTGAGGGTGTTTTATCTTGTTTTCCCAATTCATTCACAAATTCCCAATTCCTTTTATCATGACCATGATTGTGCAGTGTCCTTTTCAATCGATCAATCCATTTTCTGCTTTAAAAAAGAACTTTAAAAGGAAGTCCAACTGTTTGCAAACCTACCTGCTTATAGACACAAGCCTTTAAGAGCATGTATAGTCAGTGCCAAAGAATCATGAAATTGGTGTTCTTGGCTTTGGAAATGGATTTTTAAGGATTTTTTTCCCCAGCAAATACTCTTCACTAACAAACCTCTTGAAAATGTCTTCTGCTGTTACAGTATATCTCTGCTGCACATCTTTCTCTACCCCTCTCGCTCTCTCACACTCTCTCTGATGTGTGTCTTCTGTCTTGTGTGTTACAGCTCGGTACAGAGTGGACAGCTCCAGGCGAGTTCAGCAAGTTCAGGTCCCAGTCCTCCAAGTCTGTGCAGTAAGTACCTGTGACAACCACCCACATTTCTTAACAGCACAGTTATTTTACTCTCAAGCCGGTACAGACACAAAAAGAAAGATCCTGTTAACATCTAGCAGTAAGTTTGACAAATCTACACCTCCACTGTCGCATCTCTTAGGACTGCTCTGTTGCTGGAGAAGTGTTTCTTTACCTTTCGAGTAGCAGTTTGCACCAGTGATGCTCTGTGTAGTCCATTCATGTCTGTCTCCAGCCTAGTTTGTAACATAATTACTTCAAAAGGCTTCGACCACACACATGCAAGAGGAAATTGATGGCTCAGCAGTTCATTGTGTATATCTGCATATACATGTATTCATATATGAATTAACATATATAGAGTGCTCTCATCATCTGTTAAGAGTGGGTAGGATCATAACAGCTGAAAAGCCTCTTTCTCTAAATGTAAGATGAAAATGTGTTAACCTATCCACTCCTCTCAGATTCGAACATCTCTCTCTCTCCAATTGCTGAGAGTTGCTTGCGTAAAAGCAGCCATTAATATGAGGGCTCATCTGCAACCACTTTGCTTCTAAAGTCATTGTTATGTTGATGCAGTTATGCAGCAAGAGAAGAGATCCTAAGAACAGTGCTCCTATTCCTTTGGCATCCAGCATTTGCCCAATTGGATGATACAGAGTAGAGTGCTGTAAATTATTCACACACACACACATACACACACTGCCGATGGTGTTTGTAGTGAAGGTTCAGAATATTGTAGAGCTCCTAAATGGTACAAATTGGATGAGGAACGCACTGAATAAAGATAAAGAAAAACAAGTGACACTGTGTTTTGGGTACATCAGCCTGAAACATTCCCATCACAGTTTGTTAAAATGGCAAGTACAACTACTCAAAGCAAATATCTGCAACTGACCATTGTAGTTTTAATAAAAATGCTCTTCTCAGTAAGGATTATTATCTAATATCAATATATATCAAATATGTTACATAAATGCAATAGCATATGCAAGCAATGGAGTGTTATGCTGTTAAACAATTTACAAAACCATACTGTTCACGTATGTAAAACTATGACCTCAATAACGATTTTGTTTGAATATGATCTCATGTGATTCTTCTGCATATCAGTTATCAATACTACTGAATTACCAAACTAGTGATTTGTGCTGAATTTATGAAATAATGGAGTATTTTAGTTGAAACCTTCATCAGTATTAGTGGTATTTAGTGGTCTAGTTAAGCTTGATACTAAAGCTGAATACTTCTGAATTAACACCTGCAATTCTACAGTATAATGAAAAATAAAGTAGATCCTGTCCGATCAAAATATTTCCTCCTGCTGTAGTACAGTCATGTCATGTGTAAGACAGTTATGTGAATCAAAGCACATACTACACAAATTAATTCTTTGTCAGATATAGTAGCTTCAATAACATAAAAATACTGGCTAAATGCAGAACAGGGGAAGTAAGTGCAGACATGGGATGACCTCACCTCATCAACATGCTTTGAGGATTACTAGAAAAAAAATTAAATACTCATTGAACAGCACACACACAACACTTTATTTAATGAATGAAGATTTATTAATCCCATGAGGTGCTGAACACAGGCCAGGACCTGTTGGCAAGTGTGTGTGTGTACTGCTGCGTAGGATTAACTGGGCCTGGTTAGCGCAGCAGGCACACCAGACGATGGGGGAGTACAGAGAGACGGCAAAAGATGAAGAAGAAGATGAGAGAGTAAAAAGCAAGGACGGGGTTGAAAGTTTTTCTATTTTCTTTTTCTATCTGAAAAGCGCCTTGTGTTCTGCAACAATAACAACAATAACAACCACAGAGTATCCAAGCGTGGAGGCAGAATAACACAGGAACATTAAAGAGGTTATGCAGTGGGGAAATTTGTATGTGAGATTTCATGTTTTATGATCTGTTACTGCATGTCTTTTAGTGTGTCTTTATACACATGGTTGTGTATGTAATTTACAGGTATATAATCTGTGGAATCATTTTCTACAGCCTTGACATGCTGTCAATAATATAATTGACCCCACTGGGAAAGCTGTTGCAGATGCATTAGCTGTGTGCTCTATACACAATATCACATCCTCTCAAATATTTTATCATTGCCTACCATAATGTGTAAAGTCATTCATGATTCCCATGATTGTAAAGAGATGAAAAGGTTGGAAAAACTGAGGGGTTTCAGAGGTGGAAAGGGCTACTGACAATATATCATATCTGTTTTATTTTATAGCTCCACACATCACATGCTTTAAGGGAAGTGTGTCAAAGACAGCATGAAAGTCTGGCTTAAGATAATTAGATGAAATCGTGTTTGATGTTCCTGCGTGTGGGCGTGTGTAAGAGAACATATTCATGTTTTTGCACGCGAGGAAATATATGCATCTGTGTGTTAATGCGCATGTGTTTGTTAAATACCATGGCATTTGATATTCCCCTCTGCGTCTGATGATTTAATTGAAACATCCCACAGCAAAGGCAGTTTCTTCATAATATTGCACATACCCTATGCAGCACTGTGCGACACCCACCCCTCACACACCATTACACTTGACCTGTTTGTGGCAAAGCTGATGTGCTCCTGAGCATGGCTAATTGTGTGTGCGGCAGGATTAATCACCATGCATTCATAAAAGGCTATTCTTCAGATTAGGTGGGATAGAACTGAAATGAGCAAATTAGCAGTGCAGAACAGAACAAGATATCATTTTCTAAAAAATGGGAAAAGAATACCGTCATTGGTACCGTCAGTGTGTGTACAGCAATAATAATCCATCATTAGACACATTTCATATTTCAGGTAATATGAGACATTTGTAAACCTGATAAAATAAAGAAATAATTGAACAAAATTAAATGAATTAGGCATTTCTAGAATATTGTAGTCAATTGCGTGGATGAGAAGCCACTGTGAAAATTATAAGTCAGTACACAGGAGGCTACAGCTAGCCTTTGGCAGAATGATCCTCTTATGCAGTTTGTTATTGGGGAATATGTTCAGGACCATTTGAGCCTATTTATACTCTCCACTCTACCACAGTTAAGTTCTGCACACAACCTTAATCACGGCCGCAATTTAAAACAGCTCTGACAGTTAATGTGCTATTGTTCCTTAGTTATTATCACATTGGGCCTAGAACAGGATGAAGTGGGACAGAGCTAAATAAAATGGAGCACAGAAGAATGGAGCTGAGCAGAACACAAAAGTGAAAGGAGAGCAGCCTTCAAAAATGTAATTAAACAGAGAGAGCAGAAAGAAGCACACCACAGACACTCCCACTTTAGCGGCGTTGTTGTTTTTTTGTTTTGCTTTTGTTTTTCACGCTTTGAACTGTAGTTATTTATACGTCTGGGTTCATTGGAGCTGTACGGCGTGCTGTAGTAGAGCTGAGTGAACAGTGACTAATGGCTGCTGCAGGGCCGAATCGTATTGTCAGGGAATGAAACATATTGTTGTTGAGGGGTTCACTGGAAACACATCACTCGCCTGTTGGAGGTCTCCACAAATTGCAAAATCAAAAGGTACTGAAACCCACAAACATAAACGCACAATCCCACACACGCATACACACAGAATCTCTTTGGCAAGCCCTTTGTGGTTACTCTGCATCTTGGATGGCTGCATCTTAGGCTTTCAGGTGCAATAACCTCATCAAAGCAATACACATTTTCAGCCCCTCATTCACTTTCTCTCTTTAATAGATAATGAGCTGGGATAGGACATGTGCTCTCTGTGTGCATGCACTGCAGTGCAAACATCATGCAGCAGTGATAGCTAGGCAAAGATGCTTGATGCTTTTCAAAGATTGACAGATTTACACTTTCCAAATGCTGCTTTGTCTCCATCGATGGGGCGTGGCCTTCCTATTGCCTCAGTGTGTGATAGTCTGTCCTAGGTGGCAATTTAAATAGATGGGATGGACAGGAGAGTAGGATCAGTACACCTGTTAGGGAGATCTGGAAGTCATACATACCACCTGGCTGTGACCACCTGGAAGTAATGACTCACACTCCTCTGAGGGAGAAATAGTTTTGCCTTTGTT
Organism: Rastrelliger brachysoma; assembly: GCA_024605115.1. Lineage (NCBI taxonomy): Eukaryota > Metazoa > Chordata > Actinopteri > Scombriformes > Scombridae > Rastrelliger > Rastrelliger brachysoma. Next base: position 11,864 of record JANJYP010000390.1, on the reverse strand, counting down.
TGCATAAATGGGAAGTTTGACATATAAAACTTGAAGATGGAGAGTGTTTGTTATTTATGCTAGCTCAATCCTGTTCTTGATATTTTTTTATCCTTTCCTATGGAGCTTCATCTCATTAAAACTGAATCACATGAGGATTTCTATAAATGTTAAAGCAGCTGTCAATACACATTTTATAACACCATTGACTTGCTTTTATTTTGCCCATTATTATCGTCTTACTGGCAGCATATGCATGTGAAATACTGTATACACATAACACATATTGGAAGAGATTGTGTATGTTCTAAAAAAAAACCCCACCAAAACTAGACTGTATCAAAGTAAGCATCGTTATAAAGTTCCTTTTTAATGGTGAGAACATGTGTTATAATAATACCCGTGTCACTTTCAAAGTTTTCCCTTTTTGTCTGTTCAACTTTTTGTCTCCACCTCTGCTCATACCTGTGAAGCGATAGTTTGACAGTGTCTGCTCAGTGGTGTCACAACAGTTTGATGCGTGACAGTGAAGTAGTCAGATGAGGAACCCGGATAACCCTGTCAACACAATCTCTGCTCTCTGACACAGCTACTGGTGCCTCAGGCCGTATAGACAACACTGAGGTGATTGACATTTGCTAAAATTCTATAAACTGAACTGTGCTGCAGTTGCATACTGAGCTCGACTGACACGAAGTGTTTTAGAACCTTTTGAGCAGCTCAGACTGAGACGTGATTGACAGTAAGCTGAAGATTAGAGGGAATATTGGAAAATACTGGAAGCTAATGAACACTGGCTGAATCTTGTCTGCGTGGCGAGATCAGGTCGGAGTTGAAACTACTGCCATCAGGCAAAAAAGAAAACGATGTCTCTATTCCTCAGCCCTTACACATGTGTGCTTCTGATTTTCCAAAGATGAGGTTTTGCTGTGTCAAAATTTTCACCTTCAAGTGTAAGGATCAAAATTTAAAATGGCTGCTGCTGACCTTTGACAGTGGCATGGAGGGAGGAAAAGCAGAAGAGGATTCCAAGGTTATCTGCAATGCCGCAGCTTGCATTTTGAAGGAGCAGCTTTCAGTTCACAAACTGCGGGAAATGACATTTACGCCCAATCCTCCACAGACACGTGGGAGTTGACGTGTCTTCTCTCTTTCCTCTTTGTGTGTGTGTGTGTGTGTGTGTGTGTGTGTATGTACACACACATATGCACATTTGACAGTTTGTGATGTCTTATTTTTAAAAATCCTCTCTGCCTTTCTTTCATGCCAACTTTTTTTCCCTCTTCCTTCTTATCTTTTGTTACTTTTATTTTTTGTGGCTTATACACACTACAAAGGCTCTCATTTGTTTTCCACACACATGACTTCACAGAAGAACCTCCAAAGGATGATAATAGTTGTATGGAGAGAGTTAACTATGCTTTTCCCAGCAACACTGAGAGAAACCTAGTGGTGACTGACCAGTTATTTCACTATGGGATCTCCCAGTATCTATAATTGAATCACTTAAGCACTGCTGGCTATTAGCTGGTGAGGAGACTCAAGCATTTAGAGAGAGGAAAGTACGTATGCTTGTGCACATGACATCACAGGAAAACTGATTGTGCATGGAGACAGGCTAAATACACCACCTGCTTTAGGCCACACACCTGCACTGTCTCATAATGTGTGTACATACAAAACATGTACATGTGAGTGTATGCACATGTGGTTGATACACTGTAGCAGTTGAATTAGAATGAAACTGTTTCCCAGCGAGCTGCAAAGACTTTTCTGTCCTGCTTCCCCCAGGCCTTCACTCTGCCATCTGTTTCTATGAGTGATGGGAGCCTGCTGCGACACAAATCTATGTTGGAGTGTGTGTATGTCTGCGCATTCATCTCTGTGTAGTGGGCTTATGTGTAATCAGAATGTCTTTTGGGGGTTCTGGATGCACATGGCTTGAGCTGAGAAAAACTGTGGTATCAGACATCTGATTGGCAGTAATGCATGAGTACGCTCAAAATCATAACACCACTTCTTGATTAGACACAGTAATGATGATGGAGGGTAAGTTCAGTCGAAGGCAGAAACTCCATTCTGCAGTCTAGGAAACAGATATGTAAACCACCTGCTAGAAAGTGATGGATCTTAGTGACTGTCCAAGATGCATCAAGACGTCATGAGAAGAGATCAGGCACGCATGCAGACACATCAGGCACGCATGCAGACACATCATGCACACACTCACACATACAACTCTACAACAACTCTACAACTCTGCTTTTTTTTTTCTCATTTTCAACAAATTTCATAAAAAGACCCAAACAAACAATGTGTTCAATTGGTAAATTTGCTTCAACTTATTTCTAGCATTAAATACGGTCATATACTCACCAATAAAATTTTGGTGTAACTTGGAGTCCACCAGACACTATTTAGATTCATTCAGAAATGAATTAATCTGCCCTATGGGAGTGGTAAGGGCATTAACAATGCATCCCCATAAATAAGTGTAATTATCTACCGCGAAACTCATTCATTTCACCAATACGTAATCATGAATTGCCAGTACTATTCTCCTGTGTGTTCAGAGATGTGTTGTTATTGTCATCCAGGGTTTTTACACTGGAATACTATTTACTGACGAACGCCACCTCTGTGGCACAGAGCACAGTGAGTTAGCTGTACTACAGCTGCACATGTCAGTGATGTCCTGCAAGTAGTAAGGTTGTAGTACAGTGTTAAAACTCCAGTCTGGTTAGCCATCTTTGTTGTTAATGTTCAACTCTGTTCACCTGGAATGCTTTGAGTTTGCAGCTAATACAATCCAAGTGGGATGAGTCTGACCTCCCACTTTTCTGGAATGCAACATAACCCCAGGACTGTTTCACTGCCAGTCAGCCACTCCCAACTCATCAAGTCATCACTTTCACTTGGACTGTGCAGCAACTTATTTGCAATCAAGCCAGTATATGCCTCTCCTGCCTGCTCAGTCGTAGCCAGATTGTTCTTTGCTCTTGATGCAAGACCCTCCACCACTCACCATCAGTTTGACTTCCTTAATATAATATAATCAACAAAAGAGATTTTTCTAATTCCTGGGACTTATCAGTCACCCTGTCACCTCTACACGTTTGTACATGCACTGTGACAACACAATTATTATAGTTTGCTGTGATGAAAAGAGCATATGCCTTTGGGTCTATGTCGCACGCATACTCAAAACCCCTGGAGAGAGACATTGTGAGATACTGGTACTTTTTTTTTCCTTTTTCACATCCACACATTCAGGCCAGTGAGAGAGGAGATGGAGTGTTAATACAAAATCAAAGTGAGAAAAGGGTGAAGTGGAGGCGTGCAAAAGCATTGGAGATAGTAATACTATAACACTGTATTAGATAATTACATGTGGGGGAATTGGACGCGGTAGATACAGGGAGAAGAGATGTGCGAGAAGCACTGGAGAGAGGCGTTGGACAAGATACCGGAGAAGAGGCAGAAAGCGGGGAGAGCAGGGGATGAAGGAGAGCAAAGAGGGGGGGGGTGGAGTGAAGGGAGGGGATGGAAGAAAGAGGATTTATTGAGGCTGCAGGCAAGAGCAGCATGATAGCTCTCTGATGGATTAGAGGAATGCATGAGAAATGGAGTGAAGAGGGGAGAGAGCGGAGGGGAAAAAAGTGAAGTTTGTGCGTCTCCTTGGGGCAGCTCTAAACACTGGTATCATTAATGTAGTTGAGAGGAGAGCGCTCGATGAGCACGCTCTTTTATTTAAAGGCCACCTGTGGGTATTAAGACAGGGAGAAATCGGGCAAGACAGAGAGAGAGACGAGGACAGGGGTGACAGTCAGATAGCATTAATGAGAAATTAAGATGGAAAAAGAGAAGAGTTACTGAAATGGTAGAATCAGGATATTGCTGTAGCCAGCAGGCAGATAGGAGACAGTATGATGACGGGAGTGAAAGGGAAGGAGGGCCTGTATTTACCAAGGACATAAAGTATATTGTCTCCATACAATACACTCACTTCAAACCAAGTTAGCAACACTTAAGGTGTGTGTACTGTATGTGAATTTGCATCAAACTGTCAGGTTTTTAGGGTATTATCCACCCAAGCTTTTGTATATTTCTTTAGACAACCTGTAGTCCAACAGATTTCTTTTAAATGCTTTTGAAAGGAGTTTGTCTCTCAGCAGGAAGAAAACACTTTTCTGTATGTTCAGACCAAATAAATATTTCATACAAATCCAGCAGAATTTGGGCAGTGATGATAGTCTCTGAATACTGTTTAGCTCCAGTGGTCCTGTCTTGTGTTATCCAGCCCAGTCAAGCCTCTTTGTCTGTCTCTATCCGTTAAGCCCAATGAAGGAAAACTGGAAACAAAGACTCCAATTAGTCAGGCAATTAGACTCTTGTTTTGTGTCCTCTACTCATCCTCTGAGTCACATGCTAATAGCTATTCTTTCCTCTCCCATCTCTCATTTGCCCTTCACTTGCTCTTTTTTATGTTTTTTTTTTCTCATCTGGCGTGGCGTTCTATATGAAATTATGTCTCAGTGATATTCGCTGTAATGTATTTCAAGACACAGAAAGCATTTATAATTCCTTCTCTGTTTCTGCTGTACATTTGTTATTTATCGCTCCTCCTTCATCTTTCTTTCCGCCTGTCTCTCTGTCTCTTCATCTCTTTCAACCGAAGCTGGCCTCCTCATCCATCACAGTAAGACTGGTATGACCAGTGTGTGGGCGTACCTCCTATTCCTCCTACTCTGTGATCCTTCTTTGTTTGTCTCATTCTTCCATCTTTCTGGATCCAAGTCTAATATAAGGACAGAGTACAAATCCCAAAAAAAGTATTTCCCTCTCAGCTCCATTTCTTTCCATATCTCTTCCTTGTCTCTTTCCGTGTCACATTTGTCTCCATCTACATTATGTTCCATCTTCTATTTTGACAAAGAATATCCCTCTTATTCACACTAAACTGACGAAAGATATAAACACACAAAGAAATCATGCAGAGCTTAAAAAAGAAAATAACTATCGACAGACTGCAGACAATGAATGCCACAGGACCTAGAAGATTTCTCACCTCCACAGTGAAATGAAATGAACCAAAAATGAAGTTGCTATTGGATTGCCACACAAAATTACTTTATTTCAGAGAGAAAATAAAAAAGAAATAGCAAAACAAAAGATAGATAGACAAGTATATGAATATGACCATGCTATGCTCACTTCCTCTGTTTATTTTTGTTTCTTAGTGTGATATGATCCATTTGATTGTTCCGATCTCTCTCTGCTGCTGTTGATACGCCTGCTATCTGCAGTGTGTGTGTGTGTGTGTGTGTGTGTGTGTGTGTGTGTGTGTGTGTGTGTGTGTGTGTGTGTGTGTGTGTGTGATTTTGTGTGTGTGATTTTGTGTCTACGGGCATGGGAACATTTTCTTATCTGCCATTTTACAAAGGTAAACAGGTTTATGCTGGCTGAGTTGCCACTCTGTCACTCCTTAAACTCAAGCCCAATGTGTACTACATGGGTTATTACTAATTACAAGTCTATGGTTCCATATCAGACTAACACAGAAAAACTGTGGCGGCAGACTGCATCCGTTCAGCTCTGCCATTAGATTATCCCCCAGTTGGAGTCAGATTATATGGTGAATTAGACAATCTAATGAAAGGTCAGGAAATGTACTAATATTCCCTAAAACCATCTACAGTCATCTACTCAAGGACAGGAAGTCAATAAATGAAGACCGCCAAAAAGATATCAGCTTCAGCTCAGGATGTCAAGTGAAAGATGTGACATGCCAGCTTAAATTGAATTAGGTAGAATTGGGACAGTGAGATTCAATTTTGTGTTTTTTCATGTTTTGTATTTTCATATGATGTATCTTTTGCTATCGACAAAAGTTTGCTCTCTGAGATGATTCTGATAACTTAATTTCCCTACATATTCATTATATTTATTAACGTTTCATCTAATCTAATGAGTGTTTTTATTATATGCTTTGTCAGAGGTAAATGTAAAATAAAATATTTTTTCTTCCTTTGGTTTAAAAAAAAAAAAAACATCCTCTTGATTATCGTCTGGGTGCAGGGATGATGGTGTTATGTTTGAATCATTTGGCAAAGAGCAAGCAGGGTGCCAGGAGCTGAAAGTAGCACTTAAGTTCCCTGAGTGCCGTTTCAGCAGCTGCATTGAGGGATGTTCCCTATTCATGAGGGAGTGACCTTAGCACACTGTCACTACTCTCCTGCACCTGCAATGATTTATTGGATACAGAACGCTGGGCAACCAGATGATGCGGTGGTGTTTGTGCATGGGGCAACACGTGACCGCCCCTAGTCAGCCTTTGTCCTTCCTTTCAACATCCATCCTTTCCGCATCAGGAACAATCACGCACGCACACACACACGCATACACACACACACACACACACACACACATAATGCAAACTATATCAACAGTCTTAATTGTAATTTACACAGTTGTCTGGATTTCATGAAAGACTAAAAGTCTATATGTATGTCTAGTCATAAGATTTTAATAATTTAATAATTGTCATTCAACAAACAAATAATGGAAGGGTAATACATTCATTTGAGAAAAAATGCTCTGTTTTTCTGAATTAACAAAATAATGATCTCAAAAATCAAAAGAAAAATCATAGAAAAAAACATCTTTTTTCTGAATTAATGGGATATGTAAAAAAAAAAAAAAAAGCTCTCATTTCTACTTGCGTGAAGCACATGCCCTGTTTGTTTAGTTTCGTTCATCTTTATCTTGTTTTTGCAAAAACAAACAACAATGTTAATATGTTAAAAAGGACACTGGGAGCAGCATTCTGTTAAAACATGAGGAAAAATAGTTTTTAAAAAAATGATTTTCAAATAAACACAAATGCACAAATAGAAAATATGTGTCTGTATATTTCAGGACCTTCACCTTGCTCGAAGGCCACCAATACAGTAATTATACTACTTACGGTGGCACAATGAAATCCAGATGGCAGTGGTGCTGCAGTTAGAATTTTGGGATAGCTCATTAATTCAGAAAATAGAACTGAATTATTTCTTCCATGCAAACTTTTCTCAGAATTCTGAGATAATGATCTCGTTAATTCCAAAAAACAGGATAAGTGCATACATTATGCTTTTGTACAAAACCTAAAATGTCACAGCCTCTGGTATCTCAAATGAGAGAATTTTCTGCTTTTCTTCATTTTGTATATTGTAAATTGATTAGTTATGAATTTTGCAGCTGTCACTCTGGGAACTTGTGATGGACATTTGTAATGACAAAAATTCTAATGTCCAAATTTAACATCAACATGAACATACACATTGCTCAATAACATGAACACACAGCACTTTCTAGAACAAGGATAACATCATGTAAAATGATGCAACAAACTTTTTTTTATTTTTTTACTTTTTTGTTTACTTGCACTTGTCTTCTTTTCATGTTATCTCCCATTTTTTGTGGGACTGCTTTCAAATCAAAACACATTTCATCAAAGACAATGAGCTTGTGTTTGTTTCGGGAAGAGAGACAGGAGAGAGAAAGGGGAACATCAAAGAAAACTGAAACAAAGAAAGAAAATGAGCGGAAATAAAAGTGATCCATCACATATTTTAGTGAATCAGAGCACATGAATATGGAGGAGCCAAATGACTCCGAAGTTCACAGCAGCAAATGTTTCACAAATTGCCAGGCTGCAGCGAACATGAATTAACATGATCCTCTTTATAGGAATGCGATTTTCCCAGTTACAGTGCTGTTTTACCTTTATATGCAGAGCTTCTCTATGAATAAAACACACATGCTTTCAATACGCAATAGATATATAATATACATACAAGGTCATGAATTTATTCATTATCTATACATATGTGTGTTTGACTGTGACTGCATGTGTTTTGAGAGCTAATGATGTGTGGTGCAGTGCTGTGGTGTCTCTGGCTGAGCAACAGATGCTGGCCTATTAAAGCTTTTGATTAGAATAGAATAATTGTTGCTGTGTGTGTGTGTATGTGTGTGTGTGTGTGTGTGTGTGTGTGTGTGTGTGTGTGTGTGTTTCATCAGTGCAGTGACAGTAAAAAAGTTTAAATCAGACCTTTACTCTATCTAACCAGGAGTTCCTAAGAAATACTGGTGCTTGTATAAGTGTAAAATGTTGATTTATGTGGCGCATCGATTTTTCTCCTTCACAGTCTCAAAAGGAGTGTTTTATTCAGGGCCCGAGGCTGATAATATCCCGGCTCACTGCGATCTCTTATGCCATCTTGCCTGTAGCACAGAGTTAGATTTTAGGCTGATTAATCTGTTAATGGTCAGGTCCAATTGACATCATTTTTTTTATCCTTCTTCTCTCTTAAAGTCAATCTGTTTACCTTACTCCACAGCTGCCTCATATAATTATTATACTTGTAATTATACCTTTACTTTTTAGTAACCCAGAATTGCTCACATACATGCTGCTACTAGATCTTCAGGCAATGAAAGCCACAGTTTGCTTTCATAAGGTCTTTTTTCTTTCATTAGCACTGAATATCTAATAAGACCTATCTCTTTACTCCTCTCCTCAGCCTGATCTCATCCAGGCGATACTACTTCGAAATCCTCCACAAACAAGATGACAAGGGCTCAGATCACGTGGAAGTTGGGGTGAGTGGATTTGTCCAAAGACACTCCTATGTTGTTTGCTTCTCTGTCTACATCTCCTTTCCCTCCATTCATTTCATTTATGTTTCTTGGGAAAATTTGCAATTAGTTCTTACTTGTTGCTAAACATTGTCAGAGTGGTGGTTGAACAGGTGAGAAATAGAAAACATTTGAAGTGGAAAGTTTCCTCCTCCACCTCTCATTCAACTGTGCGTTACTGTGTATTTTCTTCCTTTTTCCATGGGCTCATATGCAATAAATGCCCTCCTTGTTGTCGCTCTTCTTTTGCTCTACACTCCAGAAGGTGTAGAGCATCAACTCATTTGAAAGTGTCTCAGCATTGTTTTCCTTTCCTCTTTCCATTACTCTCATGTCATCTCGTGTGTCACGTCTCGCTCCTCCATTTTTTCCTCATTCGCTGCCGATTGAGTTCTCCTCTCTCTGTATCTTTTGTTCTGTACTTCATCTCCTTCTTCTCTAAGTTTCGCTTTTCTCTCCTGTTCTCTTTGACTTTCCTTCTGCACCATTCCTCTCTCAGCAGTGGTGTTCTGCACCTCAGGCAAAGCTCAGAGATGAGTGGGGCTTAATTTCGAGATGAAGTTTCAAACGAGATCCCACATGCCTCGTGTGAGCTCTGTACTTTGAGTAGGAGGGCAGATGATAAAAAGAGATCACTGGTGTGTGTATGGAATGAAACTCTTTACAAGCCCCAGGTTATCATCATCATGGTGACCATCATCATCAGCCGAGCAGCAGCGATACTGCTTGAGTCGCTTCCTTCTTTCACAGAACTCGAATAGCATTTTTGCACCCTCAAGGTTAATGATTTTTTTTTTACTTGTTTCTCATTCTGTCTTTATCCTCCTTCAAACCTCTCCTTTGTCTGACTGCCTTTGGCTACTTTACTCTACCTTTATTTCTGTCTTCCTATTACTTCTCGTTACTTTATTTTTCTTTATATACGTTAATGTCCTGTCATATTTTTGTTCTTTTTTTCCACCAAGTAACCACAAGCCATTCATCACTTTATCACTCCTTCGCCCTGGATACATTTTTAGTTTTTCTCCACTAGTCTTTCCCATCTTTATTCTGTACAGTGTTGTTCAGCTCAGATTGGCTGCCTCTGGCTGTCATGGTTTTTTAGAGACGAGTTGATGTGAGGAGCGCCTCGCTGATAGCTCTGCGGTGCCAGGAGGGTCACACATGAACGCAGAAAGAGATGAGATGTAGGCTGAGGACTGTGTGTGTACCATGCCTCACTGATACTTAGTTTGAGATTGGTAAATTGGCGCAATCTGCTGGTAACTACCCATGGCAGTGTTTTCCCTGAGTTTTAATACAAGCAGTATTGAAATGTCCTGTTGGCCTATCTCCCAAGTACTGTAGTGTTGCTGAGGGATGTTGTGGGTCGTTGGTGTGTGTGGGCGTGTTATGAATATTCTGCTGATGATGTACAAGTGCGAATAATAAATTATGGCCCGTGACAACCACATCCCTGTGGTAAACAAATACCTTCCAATTTTTATTGGGAGAGCCTCTGGATAGGACAAACAGAATAAGTTGGTGATGAATTATGAAATAAAAAAGCCAGGAGGATGCACTAAGTATCAGTGAGGGATGGTTCTTGTTGTTGGAATAGTTACGTCTAGTGATGGTCTCCTGTGCAGAGTTCAGACTCGCAATAACACTGCGTCAAAAATACTGCATCCTCATTCCTCATTGCAACTATGGCAATGTTGAGAGTTTGGCAAAAAGGCTGAAGCTGGCTAAATGCAATGTGGCATCATTTAGCAGTACTTGACTAATTATCCATTCCTGATCGATAAACACAACATTACTATATCACCTTATACCTTATATTTTTTCCAGCTACCCGCTATGACTGAACCTTACTGTACCATAACAATTGCCCAATCCGAAAGTGAGCCTTAACAACTCCAGCCCTAAGCACTAACAGACTTAACTGATCTCAGCTGCTAGTAAGTAAGTGTGTGAGGCCACAAGTGCTCTGATTGGCAAAAATAGGAATGGGACAGCACTAATGTTTGGATCACACATGGATCAACCTTGTCTTGGTTATGTTTTCAACTTCCGGCTAAACGTCACAATTTATTGCATTGTGGGTAATATCCTTACCCAAAGTCCGCATTGATTCCCGCTTACGGTGAGGGCTCAGAAAGGGTGTGAGTGACTCCTCAAGCCCTTTGAAATGTGACAGTGGGACAGCCTTAACCACTAATCAACTCCACGGGAACACACATCATAGTACGTGAGTGTATGAGTGCAGACTTTGGAACTGGACAAATGAGCTGAAAGACACTAAAACTAAGATCAGGTTATGATTCTCTGTGTTTATCATTATGAACAACTCCTTTCATATGATGTATGTTCAACTTCTTAACCAACTTTACAAACTGCCCATGTGATTATGTCTAAAGGAGTCCTGGTCAAGTGGAAATCCATCTCTCTCTCTCTCTCCCTCCCTCTCCCTCTCTACCCATGAGGGCATCAAAGCGGGTCTGTACTAGTCAAAACAGTTTAATGAAGCATATAAAAGTCACATAGCAAATCAAGATTGTGTGTGGGAATGTGTGCATTGTATATGTGTGCGGTACGCTGTCTTAGTGTGGCCCCTGTGTGTGATCGAACAGCAGAATACATTTCACACCTTGACAAAAATAGCAGATTTACCGTGACCGGCCCACAACAGTATAAGCCCAGGGCTCACATAAATCCGCAGAAACCCAGGCACTCATTTGTTAAAGAGCAGATAGCGTGGATTCACAGCTCTTTCTTTTGTGTTCTTTGCCAAGCTGTGATTGCATGGTCAAAGGTGGGCTGTTCCTCTGGGAATGTATTTGTTTAGCACTGCTTGTTATAAAGAAATGAGAGGGAGTAAATATCAGATAGTACACAAGTGCAGCTTTACCTTTTGGCAAAAAAATATAAGAAACCTTGTTCTCCCCTTTCTTTTCTATTGTGTGAAAGAATTAGGGAGAGTGACTGCAGTAAGGCGGAACATAAGCGGCATTAGGGGCAGGAAGAGACAGGTTAAGACTGCACTGTGCCCTCCCCAAGGGGATGGAAACAAGAGTGTTTGTATGTATAAACAGCAGGCCAATCAATGAGGAGATTTCAGATCTGCAAGGATGAGTAGTTACCAAACCTGCACTCTGACTGAACCTTTCCATTGCACTCTAACCAAAGTGTTTCCTTCAGTTAACCGAAAAAAAAAAAAA
>JANJYP010000375.1:0-14041 GCA_024605115.1 Rastrelliger brachysoma | reverse complement strand
CAATATGATGTGGTAACTGATGGTAACTGCTAAGAGCCTCATGGACAGAAGTGTTTGGTTTAAGGACCACACCTGTAAATAGAAGTGTCAAGCACGCGCTGCACGCTAAAGATGTGTCTGCGATTAATTATTAATGAGCAGTTAGTGCCGTAATATGGTGCTGGTTTAGTGTGTTGATCAGACAGTACGCTACTGTGATGTTTCAGACCAAACTGATCCGCAGCACATGTTGAAGCACGGTTTGAAAAAAAAACACACAACTATGAGCACAGATCTGCTAACTTTGCTGTTGTTTTTAAAAGCATTATAACAGATCACAAAGTTCCAGCATCTTTGTAATAATAAGGACTCATCTAAAGAAATATCTGTGGGTGTCATCCTGCTTTAATTTACAGCATCTGTCAGTGATGAGAGGAGCAATTAAATTAAATGAATATCTACAATAAATACATAACTCATTTTCCAAAATTAAAATGTTGATGTTTCATATAGATGGCAGCATTCTGATGTAAAATATGCGCTGATGTGCAATATATTTTAAGTAAGTTACTCAAAGCAGTGTTTAGTGAATGCCATCCATAATTCTTAAGACTTTGATGTGAGTTGCAGAAAAATACCTTTAAAATGTTCTTGCATGTGGCCTATATGGATGTTTTTGTGTTTTGTGTCATAATTTAACTTAAGGTTTAAACACTATTGTTGATGATGGTGTTCTCATTAACAAGAAAATTAATAACTGGCACCCCATGTCAAAAAATTTGCCAACCCCTGTTTTAGATTGTGGTCTCAACAAAAAGAGATGTTTATAGCAAAATAGTTATTTTGTACTATTATATTCAAGATGCCTCTCGTGATGCATTTGGAATTGAACTCTGACCACTTTGTATGCCTATCATTTACACTGTTCTGGCAAAAATAACTCACTGTGCTCTGAGTCTGTTTCACTTTGGTCCTTTTGTGCTTACAGAAATATTAAATGGGATCTTTGCTTGCTTGTGATTTTGGTGAAATGGGAATCGATCTTTATCTTTTGTTTCTCTTTTAAGTTTCTTTAGATTTCAGCCTGGGTTTTTTATACAATGCCTTCTGAAAATAAGATATGGAAATCACACTCTTGATTCTGTGACTCTGTCGTTTCTGTATCATTCTATTTCTGGTTTTGTCTCTCTGGGCCTTTCCAACAACGTCTTCAACAGGAGGATGCTTTCTTTCCTTCCTGTCTGCTTTTCTTATTTCTTCTTCTAGCTCTCACCGTACCTCTTTCTTTCTCAGACCAGAGCCTCATGGTCGTGGAGGCGGCTCTCAGCCAGGTCAGGCAGACTCTCCCCTTCCAGAGCAGGATGAGGAGATCCTGGGCTCTGATGATGATGAGCAAGAAGACCCCAATGACTACTGCAGAGGTAAGAATTTCAATACAACTTATGTGCATGTTTATGTGAAAGATAATGCTTTTTGTCTCCTTGCTGCCATTCAGCTTCATGTAATTGTAAACACACACACTTGATATTCTAAAAGTAAATGAAACATTTTTGGTGTATTAGCATATGTCTTTCTTTGCACAGGTGGATATCATCATGTGAAGATTGGAGATCTGTTCAATGGGCGATATCATGTGATCCGAAAGCTTGGCTGGGGGCACTTCTCCACTGTGTGGCTAGCCTGGGACATCCAGTAAGTCGGCTCCTCTTGACTATGTGGAACTGTTCAGAATTAGTGGACTTCACAAAGCCATAGTTGATAGTCTTCTCATAGTACTATTAAAGTGACCAGCTTGGATGTAGATTTAAGGTTGCAGTGTATATTCATAAGAAAATTATGGTTACAATAAGAGCCAGGAATGTCAGCCATGTTGTTGCCTAAATATGTAATATTTATATATCATAAATCTAAGATTTATATCAAGGATGTTGAAGAGGAAATCATCTTGTAATAGTGTATAAAAGCTCTTTTAAAAAAAGACTTGATTTGACTCATTGATATAAATTTAAAAGATGTGTAAGTGGTCATGATGATTGCAAATATTTATTGTGTGTGTGTGTGTGTGTGTAATTTTCAGGGATAAGCGTTTTGTGGCCATGAAGGTTGTGAAAAGTGCTGAACATTACACAGAGACCGCTCTGGATGAGATCAAACTGCTGAAATCTGTAAGGCACACACTCATCAAGAAGACTATTGTCACAATGTGTTAGACTCAATTCCCACATCGGCTACAAATGTGTTTGTGTGTGTTCTTGTTTTCTAGGTGAGAAATACAGATCCAAGTGACCCCAGCAGAGAGAAAGTGGTGCAGCTTTTAGATGACTTCAAAATTTCTGGCATGAATGGCACTCGTATCCTCTGACAGGGAATTTCCACTATGGAGTTTTCCTAATATGCATCACTTCTTTCTCATATCTAATCATACTGGCTGAGCTGGATAAAGCAAAATACACAATAGTATCATCCTGTTTTGATCATAGTTTGAATTGCAAGTATTGCAAAGAATTAGCTTGTTTATAATCAGAACAAAAATAACATTTGACACAAGTGACACAGTTATACCAAACCTTGTAAAATAGTGCATACTGACAGGTGGCTAACAACTGTTAGTTAACATGGTGGAGAGATTGTAGGAGCTGTCGTGACGCCGTCATTCTGTGAAGGAAGAAAACGGTGCTTTAACAGCAACTTAATTGCTTGGCATCTTTCCATTTTTGTCTGCCCTGCTGTTGCCCTCTCAATGTGACGGCTCGAACATACTAATTACACTCATTCCAGGCCAAATAGCTACTCCAGTGTTGAACATCTAATGTTAAGACTGTGCCACTGGTGACTGGATATTAATTTAGCTCATCCTTATTATTGTGCTTGAAGGCCACATTTGTCTGCATTACTTTAAGAGATGAGCACATCTGACACAGTGATCTGCCAGAATTATTGAGTCATCTATCTGGCTATCTACTAAGTCTACTTCAGTTTTAGATCACCCCCAGATTCACACCCTGCTCTGCTGTTTGTGGTTCACAGATGTTAATCTAGCTGTGCACTTTGGCACGTCTTTGAGTGTCTCAGTCCCAATGTTCCTACCATTCCTTTCTCTCCCATGCAATCCAGTCTACAGCTGTGTGTTCAGGCATTATGCCCAGACATCCTCTGGAAGTTAACTTTTGTGACATGTACCGCAAGAAATGTGCCCTAAAAGGTGTGGGAAATGATAGTTTTCAGAAAGAGTGTAACATTAAGAGTTTAACTGTCCATGTCAAACACAGCTACTGCAAAATCAAGTTATCTGTTTTTCAAACACAGGGAGGTGTACTTTAAATCAGATGTCCAACATAAAATGGTACTGTTATACTGATGTGCGTGTGCCTTATTAGTTTTACTGGATGTAGTTCAAGAAGAACTTAATGTTCTCAGATTTAAAGTCAGCCTTGTTCTATTAGTTCTTGACTTTGGATCTCTTCAGATGTGTGCATGGTTTTTGAGGTGCTGGGCTACCACCTACTGAAGTGGATCATCAAGTCAAATTACCAAGGCCTGCCACTTCCCTGTGTGAAAAGCATCATACGACAGGTACGGTATAGCTACATTCATCTAACAACTTGTTTCTTAAATATCATTAATCATCCTTCAAATGGGAAAATTGTGATATCATGCTTTGGTTTTGGTGCAGGGTCATTTGGAACTATTAACCACTGGTAAAAACAAAAAACTGATATATCTCTGTGTGGTAGTATCAACTGTATTTTATGATAATATCAGTTATTTAGCTGTATTCTAAAACCACAACATGCCTGATGGTTTGAGGAATTTTACTGTTGGTAGCTGACATGTTTCACTTTTATGGTTCGTCTCTACAGGTTCTTCAGGGTTTAGACTACCTTCACACCAAGTGTAAGATCATTCACACAGACATCAAGCCAGAAAATATCCTTCTGACGGTCAATGAACCCTACATCAAGAAAATGGCCGCCGAAGCAACACAGTGGCAGAAGACAGGCACTGCCCCTCCCTCTGGTTCTGCAGGTCACAACCTTTCCTTTCTCAGTGCTCCTCTAAGCAACTTTTATGCTTTCCTCAGTGTTTTGCTGACAACTGCGAGCTTTGCTGCTTAGATTATTCAGCTGGTCCAGTGCTTTCCATTGTTTGATTGACATGTTACTTATTCGCTTCTTGGCTGCTTAACAGCCATCATCATCAATAATTATTAATACGGCTTTATATATGAATATTTTAGGGCTGTCCCCAATTCAGGATTTTAAGCCAACTCAGACACTTCAGTCCAGTGCTTTGACTCAGAAAGCAGGGGGTGGAATGGTTCTCTATCCATCTTGGCACTTCATTTTTTTTTTTTAAAAAAAAACAACCACACAACATTACATTATAAATTTGTTTTTTTCTTCAATACATTCTCTTGCGAGTAATATAGTTGTTTCTCTTCCCAGTTATTGCAGTTACAGTACAGTCACAGCACACAGCTAACATGAGTCATGTTTTAGCTGTAAGACTTGTGTTTTACTGCTGTTTTTCATCATTTGTGATGTGAAAACATCAGAGAAATAAAGTGCAGGTATAAAATCTACGCGAAGCACTGAGCGTCTCTCAGCTAGATAGTGGAGGAGGAGTAGGAGTAGAGACAGTTGTTTAAATAGGAGTTTAGCTGTCTTTGCTTCATTTAACATTGGAGCTGAGAGCTTGGAGCAGGAAACCCTCTGTCTGCTCTGTCCTCCATCTCCATTATCTCTCCGTTTCCGTCACTGTTATGTATTATGTTTTGCTCATCTAAAGACAAGAATCTTTAAGTTTACAGGATATCATGCTGTGTTATGATATGTAAAAAGTGCAGCAATTCGGCTGAAAAAAATGGCAATCGGGGATGAACAGCTGATGCTACTGTTAATGACTGAGCAACATTTTGGGGGCAACCGTGAAGTGTTTTCAGGAGGTACCAATTGACCATAAATTGAGAATAAGATGATTTTCCAGCTCTATGATTGGATCCTGTGTGTTTGATGTGTGCAAGTGTGTGTTCAGAAACTTGAGGATTTTTACTTAAAAGCATGTTTAAGTTTTTAATAAAAGGGGAGTGGCTCACTGTGTGTTAGTATGAGTCACCACTGGATTGGGCATGGAAATTACCAGCTTGCTCTGAGGAGTGTGTGAGTCCCGCTGAGACTGGTGTCACTGCAGAGACAGTCTATTAGTAAAGCTTGGTGTGAATCAACTCAGCCACCCGAGCAGAATACTAATTATAGTGTGGTGATGGATATGCCACATATGTCTTTCACTAATGTAATCCTCTGTTTTTGTGTTTCCTGCAGTGAGTACTGCTCCAGCACCCAAACCAGTAAGTTATGTCTGTATAAAGTGATATGAGGTCTTCCTACAAAATTCATTTCGAGTCAAGTCAAAATAATGATAAAAAAAACTTCTCTCCTCTTGTTCTTTTTCCCAAGACGGCTAAAATGTCAAAGAATAAAAAGAAGAAGATGAAGAAAAAACAGAAAAAGCAAGCGGAGATGCTAGAGAAGAGGATCCAGGAGATGGAGGGAGGAGCAACACCTGAAGGGGGAGAGGAGGAAGAGGAAGAGGAGACAACAGAGACGACAGAAGACACATCTTCAACTACCCTCTCCATGTCTGCCACACTGCAGGACATCATTAACCATACTATCTCAGGTGATTGATTGCATTAGATTAAATTTAGGCTTTAATTGAATTTGTGGATTAAAATTCTTCAGAAATAATAGATATCTGGTATAAGCACTGATCAATAATCATTAATTGTACCTTGATTAAGAATTAAAATGGGTTGAATAATTCATGCTCCTCTCTACTATAGACCCGACTGCTGATCAGTCTCAGCAGATGTCTGAAGGAAATGAACAGAGAGAGATTGCAGCCGAGGAGGAGAACAGAATGGAAGTGAATTGCAACGGCCATGCCCCCGCGCTGGAGAGCGATGCCAGCCTGGAGAGCAAGGTACACAGGACCAAGCAGTCCACAGAGGAGCTGGAGGACCAACAGAACGCAAACCAACCAGAAACCAAGACAGAGGCAGACGACACATTACCCAACAAAGAAGACAGCCAGGCCTGCAATGGTTCATCCAGGGACCCTAACCTCGAGCCACAGCAGCTCCCAGCTTCTCTCAGCCCAGACTCTGTCACTGTAGAGTTAAAAGAGGGAGACAAGGCAGAGAAGAAACAGGAGGAGATGGACACTCAAGGGGAAAACAAAAGAAAGAATGATGAGGAAGAAGATGGCTCAAATGGTTGGTTAAAAAAACAAGTTTTGGATTTCTTATGCATGATTTTCTACATATTTCCTCATTGCTCATGACATATTCATGTTCTGTCAGATCTTCTCTACAGTATCAACAGAAATAATCCTATGGTTTTAGATTTTGCTTATTCATGATAACTAACAATCTTATTTTAACATGTGGCCACCCCAAGAATGCAGTATTACAGATAAGTAAGAATTTGACATTATATACAAAAACATGAGTTTTAGCATTAAAAGCATATAATAGTACATAATGCAGTGTAAATCACAATGTGTTACAGTATAAATCAATTCAGTATACATTGCAATGAGAAAAAAAAGTATACCTCAGTTGTAGCGTCCCACCAACCAGCTGTATACCTTACAGATAAAGATGGAGGTGAGCATGCCGCATTAGAAAACAAAGGTTGTTAATAAAAGCTAATACAGCACATGTATTGTTTTCACCAACAAATTACTTGGTGGAGAAACTTACTGTAAGCTCACATGCATGCAAAGTAGCAGCCTCAAATCCTTATGTTAATGACACAAAACACCCCACCCCCAAGATGGGATTTCCTATGTTTTCCTGTTTTTGTTAAGTAAGCAGAACAACACAAAACAATGACAGTGAAGCCTTATTCAGAGGTGATGCAGTGAAGACACCCTCCCCCATACATCTGAATGGGAGTAGTGCATTTCAACTGCAGTACAGTAGTGCTACACCAGCTTGTTTCTGTTAAGTTGAGCTTTTTGAACATTTGGAGAATCACAACTGATCAGAGCTGCAAACTCTGCCATGAGAGAATACTAGGAGGATTGGAGGACATTTCTAAATGGGAGCGCTAGCAGCAAGAAAGGCGGTGAATTAGATCAATAAAATGCTATTTTCTGATTGTTTCACAGGAGTTATATTTTAGAGCACAAATAAACACACCCACACTTCCACACACCTCCACTCAACCCTGCAGCAGTCTTATGCACTGACTCATTTGGTCTGAATACAGCCTAACTAAACAAAAGCAGCTCCCTTGACAGGAATGGCTAAAAACAAAAACTAACCCCCCCCCCCATCTTTTTAACAGGAGCATCAGTCAGTTTGTTGGTAAACCCCTTGGATCCTATTAATGCTGACAAGCTGCAGGTTAAGATTGCTGACTTAGGCAATGCCTGTTGGGTGGTGAGTACAAGTATACAATAGCACTTCTGCACTTCTTTTTTTTTTTATTCTGGATTTGAATGTCAAAAAAATTTTTTTAAAAAAACATGGCACTGCTCTTCCTTTCTTCCACAGCATAAACATTTTACAGATGACATCCAGACACGGCAGTATCGTTCACTCNAGCATAAACATTTTACAGATGACATCCAGACACGGCAATATCGTTCACTTGAGGTTCTTATAGGATCTGGCTACAGCACACCAGCAGACATCTGGAGCACAGCCTGCATGGTAAACAGACACAAACAAACAAAAGCACCTACAGATGCCAAAAAACACCTGCTGGAAAGACAGACAGACTGGAGTTATTTCAACTATTAAAGGGACCCCGTGGTGTAATCAAACTCTTACATTATGTTCAATTCGCACCAAACATAATGCGCATATCCTGCAGGGCTTTGACTTTGAGTTTTACTTCAAGTTTGACCTAGACAGAAATCTTTGAATTAATTACTACCCGATTGTAGATCAAAAACTGGAATATGTTTCCTTAAAAACAGCCTTCACACACATGCTTTAAAACCATACTTTATTCCAATACTACTCCATATGTACATGTTGATGAGTTCATGTGTGGGTTTTTTTTCCCTCAGGCATTTGAACTTGCTACTGGAGACTATCTGTTTGAACCCCACTCTGGAGAAGACTACTCCAGAGATGAAGGTTAGTGTTCACGAAATGTAAAATATCAAGCTCTAACACAAGATTATGACAGATTCATTCGAGGCATTATATAGGCTGAATAATCTACACACAATGGTGATCAATTACATTAGTCAAAAAGTACTATATTCTCTAATTGTCCTCTTTTCATCTCCCTGTAGATCACATAGCGCTGATTATCGAACTGCTGGGAAAAGTTCCTCGGAAGCTGATCTTGGCAGGCAAATTCTCCAAGGAGTTTTTCACCAAGAAAGGTAAACACACCTGCCTCGAAACCAGCTGTCTGCTGTTTCTACATCCTTAAAATAAGCTCAGGTGTTCAATGCAAAAGTTACTATTTTAGAGTGAGCGCCTAACAGCTCAAGGGAACAACCATCTGCTCTGAGTGAGGACAGAACATGCAAATGAAATCCAGTTCAGCTATTTTAAGACCAGTCAAAAACTCTCGCAAGCAATTCTATATAATACCCTAACAGTCATCGCTGTAAGTATTTAAATGTATTTTTAATGCCTTTCGTCCCAGGTGACCTGCGTCATATCACAAAGCTGAAGCCGTGGGGTCTATTTGATGTGTTGGTAGAAAAATATGAGTGGTCCAAAGACGAGGCCTACACCTTCAGCAGTTTCCTGCTGCCCATGCTGGACCTGGTGCCTGAAAGGAGAGCCACAGCATCCCAGTGCCTCTCTCATCCATGGCTTGCATCATAAAGGCTGCTCACACACACACACACACCAACACCCCCGCCCCTTATATTGTGACAGGATCCGTTTGGTTTGAAGTTTCTGGTATCAAAAACATGAACATAAAACATATTAATTTCTGCAAGAGGCTGTGACTGCCTTGTGCCTGCATCTTCCTGTCATGGCTCTTAGATGCTACCAACTCACACTTAAACACAAATAAAAAGAGAGAGACTGCTGCTGAGTCTTTGTCCAGAAACGGATGGATTACACTGGTTATAGAGGGAACCCAAGGTCGTTGTCTTCCTGTATTTATGGCTCTTTTTTACTGGCTTCATACTTGTCTAGTTTTTTTTTTCTTTACTTATTTCCCTCCTTTTTCCAGCTCTTTTTCTGCTNTCTAGTTTTTTTTTTCTTTACTTATTTCTCTCCTTTTTCCAGCTCTTTTTCTGCAGCAAGTTATTTTGTCTGATCTTGTGGTACTTTTAGATAGTTAATGGATGGATTTAAAAGGAAATAGCGCCTGCCTGCAGTTGTAGCAAGGTGACAAGATGTCAGTAAAAACACACACATTGCTGTGAAAACCACATACCATATCATTTAGGTTATTGATAAAGCCAAATGTATGTGTGCTCTTGTGTGCCAGTCATCATGTTAGCCATGCCAGCTTTTATGCCTTTGGCTTTGTTAATTCTTGAAATTAAAAACCGTGCAATCTTAGGCATGAAGAGAGACTAGTAATATTCTCAGCACTGTTAAGTAAGCTTTATCCTTGGGGGGGTGTTTTTTACATTTGTATAAAGGCTGAACAGTAAGAAAGGAAACTGGTGTGGAATCACACTCTGAAATTGCAGATTTGTCATATATATTATTCTTAGTTTTCAGCATTGTCTTTGGGGAAAAAAGTACTTGGAACAATATAATGTGAACAACCAGTAGATTCCTTTTCTGCTTCATGCACAAGCTGGCAAAAGAAAGCTTGCAGTTTCATACCTGGTTCACTTGTTGCTTGTAAAAAAAAAGGCTTGATATATCATTTCCTGCGTTAACAGTCAAACTGTGGATCCAGGTCCAGTGTGTACAGTAGATTGCACCAAAGAGTTGGCCTTTAATCTCTCCCTCTCTGCAGCATAGGCTTTGTACAGTGTCCAGAAGAGACTGTCAGTAATGTAGACTGAAGGCAGAGGAAAAGGTCTGAGCCTATTTTTTTTAAAACAATTTATTTGGAAATGCCATGAATAATTTTCAGGTGCTTTCCAGATGGATGAAACCTGAAGCTCTGTTTCAGGTGTTTCTACTGCACATTGAGGTATTGGATTTGAAAATAATAGATTGTATTAATACAGATGCTGTAATAATGCTTTTAGTCCACTTAAAGTAATGTTGCCCGCTGTTTTTCTATAAAGTCTCCTGCTCTGTCCTTATCCTCTCTTTCTTCATTTGTTTTTTCTGTAGGTTACAAAAATAAACATTTTTCAAAATCTACTTGGATTGTTTTTGTATCGTGAATAGTCACTGTTGGGGTGACGCAGGAAGGGTTGGATAAAAATCTCCTTAGTTGCTTTTTTCAACATGTAATCATAGTAATGATATATCAGNTATCCTCTCTTTCTTCATTTGTTTTTTCTGTAGGTTACAAAATAAACATTTTTCAAAATCTACTTGGATTGTTTTTGTATCGTGAATAGTCACTGTTGGGGTGACGCAGGAAGGGTTGGATAAAAATCTCCTTAGTTGCTTTTTTCAACATGTAATCATAGTAATGATATATCAATGTTACACAAACGCAACACTATTTATTTGCCTGTCATACACACAAATACACACATATAACAAAAACACAACACTGGTAAGATGAATACTGTCAAGACACTGCAACTGACATGTTTATTTAAATATAAAATCTGTAATGGTGTCACTTAGTGCTTAGCATTTAAGAAAATTAATTCTCCAAAGTTACAAGGAGCTGCTCTGTCTGGTAAAAAATGCATTCAGATAAGACTAAGGTTGGAGCTAGGTGGAGGTGTCTTGAAGACAGGATGAACTTGTAAATTGTTTGTCCTGTATCTTGAATTCCTCAAGTCCGTCTATCCTCCACTGTCGACATGGGGCCTACGCATCATCTGTGGGTGAGAGAAAACCATTATTAAAGATGAGGTGATGTAATTGTCAGCTCAGGCAACACTTTTGATCGTTTTGCTCTTAGCTTAAGGTTAAACCTCAGAGCTTCAAAAACTTGACGTTTCAAGGTTGTCCTGTCTCTCCATCTAATTTTAGC
The DNA here is from genome assembly GCA_024605115.1 of Rastrelliger brachysoma. Lineage (NCBI taxonomy): Eukaryota > Metazoa > Chordata > Actinopteri > Scombriformes > Scombridae > Rastrelliger > Rastrelliger brachysoma. The sequence continues at coordinate 2,951 of JANJYP010000375.1, read as the reverse complement.
CCCAGACAATGCAGTTAAACTGTTACATCATCCCCACTGCAACCTTTAACTCTACCCCGTTATCTCCTTGCTGTCCAATCCTCATCTGAACCAGTTTCCCTTTTACTTCACTCTAAATCTCCATCAGACCTATCCCCTCCTCTCCTGTCCCACAGTTTTGCCACCCTGTCTCCAATCTGGTACCTTTTCCCTCCACCTGGAAGTCTTCGGGCAGCAGCTTGTCCTGCCGGCTGCCCAGGCTGAAGGCAAGGAAGGAGAGGATGAGTGAGTCCATGATGCTGATGATGGCCAATATGTAGGCCCAGCGCACTGTGCAGTTGCCCAATGTGTACTTGTCGGTCCGCTGGCCACACATGCGTTTCACCTCCTCCGAGTCCCAGCCGTCAGGATAGATCATACAGCCAATCACCATGCATGTACCTCAGAGGGAGGAATGGGATAGAGAAATTCAAATCAATCCAAATTTAAGGACAATTACTTCCTGTATGAGGAAATCTACAAATTCAAAAACTGTTTGTTGAACAAGATGTCACAATTAGCCATATTGTCTGATGATGTAATGAAATGTATTTTTAAAATTTCCATCACATTTTCTATATAATGTTACGTTAGCCTAATTGTAGGGTGGAGAGATGTTTAACCAGAGACATTGAGAAATTCTGGTGCTATATTTTAATTTAAAGCAAGTAGCCTACTTTTGTCATCATTCATTCAAATACATTTTTAGCCTTTGACATTTTCAAATGTTTCATAATTTTGATGTGGGAAACCTGTCGATTTCTGTGTTTGATTTCTATAGGCTAAGTGGGAAACTGTTCTGGTCACAAATCACCAACCAAAGAGACAAATAAGCCAGCAGAGAAATTAAGTATACACACTCCACTCATTCAGGTGTGTTGCTTAGCAACCCCACAGCATCTCAACTCAATGAGACTTCTTCATTCATTATTGACTCCGCAGGCCAACAGCCAGCCTTGCACCAGTGTGTGTGGAGCCTTGTGAACTATCAGGTGACAAGATGAAACATTAGAACACAAATGCACGTCTCACTTTCACTTTCTGAGGCTCACATACACTTTCGCCTTGACTGTCTCCCAAATTCTCATTCTCACTTTTTCCAGTGACATCCTCATTTGAAGATAGGCTAGATAGACAATATACTGCAACTTTTCGTGGGGTTTACGAACACACCAGAAAGTAAAATGTGTGTTCATCAAGGCTGACAGCTGGCATGTTTGCAAACGCAATGAATCCCTGCATCACTTCCACCTGCAGTTGTGCGCCACCAGGACATGTTATATAGGCTACTCTGACATCAGTTTTAAAATACCATTAAGCACTGCAGGGAGGATGCGGCTCATAGATGGTTGAAAAATGCCGGACCTGTCACCTTTCCCTGTTGGAAGGTCCCTCTGACTTTGAAACCAGCACAGATAGTAGCCTACCAAATAGATGTGCGGCGATGGCATGGTTGCGTTTTATTATCAGAATAGGCGCCATAATGTTGCATAAATGGAAACAGTCTTATAATAATAAAATATGGGTCTCAGGTGTCCTTGAGAAGTAGAAGGGAGAACAGATAAAGGTTGGGGTCTAAGGTTAATGTTGATATCCCCACCCTGGTTAGATTAGATTTTGTTTGGTGTTATATTTTTAATTCTCTATGTCGATCTTTGTGAAATCGTTTGAAACTTGGTTTTGGACAATCAATTCATCTGAATTTAACTGGGCACTAAAAATAAGTTTTGGTCAGCCCAAGGGTTAAGTGCACTAATGTAAAGGACTAAAGGTCCTCATTGGTGTACAGTACAACATTTATGCTGGGGTCCAGACACAGACGCAACCCAAACCCATAACCTATTGTCTTGACACTTTGTATTGTGTAGGCTAATTGTTTATAATAAGTTTCGCATTTGACATTTCTTGTTAATCTGCTTGATAATTATAATACATCATAATGCATGCTCACTAGAGGCCAGCTGCATCCAGGCGCAGATCTTATAAACGCTGCCGGCGTTGCAGAAGAAAAAGAGGCTGAAACATACGATGCTGCCCACCACCAGCAGCATGGAGATCCCCACGAAAAACATAGCCGTCTTGAAGGCGCCGGACGGGATGGAGCCGAAGTCCAGTGCGCTGCCTTTACAGGTGAGCTCTGAGGTGAGCGCGTTCCCGATGCAGTAGTGGAAGAGGCCGAAGTACCCGGCCTGCGGTGTGTTAACGCTGTCTCCGATCCAGTACGGCTGGATGAAAACCACCACAGTAATGACGGCGAAGGTGATGGTGAAAACCGTCCACAGTACACCTACAGCCCGGGCGTTGCGGACATAGTTGGTATGGTAGATTTTGGCCGCCTCCTGAGCCGGGAGCATGATGAGAGGTGGAGAGCTTTAGCTGTCACCTTCTGAAAGTTTTTTTTTAAAAAGTGAGTAAAAAAAACTCCTTATAGGCTGTGGAAACTGCTCTCCTTATTCCTTCTAAAGAGTGAAAATGTGATCTCACAACCTTTTTTTCCTGTTTACAAATTTAACATTTTAAGAAAAGTCCATCTTGTGATGAAGTGAGACTGAAGACGTTAAATAAGTTCCTCCGAAGTCTCGTTGTATTCAAAACCAGGGACAGCTCCCATGCAGTGCCGAGAGAGAAACTCTCCTTTCTGAGTCTAGGGGCGGACTCAGGCCCCTGAGGGGCAGTAGTGAAGAACACTCCAATTCAATTGCCCCATAGCCAGGGTTAGCTAAAGGCATTTGTCAATGATCCCACCTTGACCAATGAGTGCTGGGTGCCCTCATGGAATAATAATAAGATTCAATTGTAAAACATAGAAATTATGGGTGCCTTTCTTCATTTTCTGTCTTGAAACAAACAACCAACAACACTACAAGTAAATAAACATATTTTGCACTCCTGTTCCTCACAACTTTTCATGACCCCTGCCCTGTACCTGTACT
>JANJYP010000349.1:0-13249 GCA_024605115.1 Rastrelliger brachysoma | reverse complement strand
TTCTTCTCACATCCACATCCTTTTATATGTGCAATTTTATGTGCACATTCTGCAAAGTTAAAACAAACTGTCCTTCATAGATCTGGGATGCTGGAGCAGGGAGTGGACAGGATCGTGGCCCAGGTGGTGGATCCCAAAATCAACCACATCTTCAGGCCGCAGGTAGAGAGGGTGGTCCGTGAATTTCTGTCACCTGGCAGCTGTGCCGAAGAGCCACCGGTCCCACAGGCTTCAACAGAGACCAAACCAGACAGCAGCATTCCTGAGCAAGGTACACAGCATGTTTTATTTCTGGTTGACTGCTTTTGAGGAGAATTATTTCCATTTATGGCATTCTTCATGGGGTAGGTAGCTATCTTCCATTTTTTATTTTCTGTTTACTCTTTGCAAATTTTAATGAAAAAAGTTCAAGATGCATTTTGGTGCTTTCTCTTCTAACTCTCAGAAAAGAATAAGCATGTTTCTTAAAATGTTAAATGACCTATTTCAAGATAGAGAACTGCCTAAAATTAAGTAACATACATCATAGCACTCATTCCTATTTTCCCTGTTATAACAATAACAATAATAATAATAATAATAATAATAATACATTTCATTTATTTGAAGGCACCTTTCTCAGCACTCAAGGAGTTAGTTATGATGTACATTATATAATGTAAACATGGAGGTTGCCTATCGGAGGGCAGTAAGGTTTCATATTCACACACTGCTGAAATAATAACTTTGCAGTAAGCATGTAGCAACTATATTTAATAAAGAAGTCTCAAAATCTCTTCACCATGAAATAACTGAAAACAAGAAACATTCACAGACAACCACAGAAAGAGCTAGTGAAAAATGTGCATCATGTATGTGTAATTTATTGTGCAGTCATAGAAGAAGCATACGAAGCTGCTCTGTATCTGACTTTCCCCTATGAGTTTCTTGTAGAGGAGGCACACACAGATCGATACTCCAAAATGTTCAAATAAATAAACTGGCTTGCATGGACGTAGTTAACTGCATATTCGTATTTTCACAGCCTCATCATCTGCTCCAGCGACCTCCTCAGCCAATGACGCCATGTCCATCCTTGACACCATAACCTCTCTCAACCAGGAGGCTAGCGTCAGAGCCAGCTCAGGCACAGAGAAAGGACGCAGAGGCCAAGCTTCAGATGAGCCCATGCAGGTTGTGGAGGATGGAGAGCAAGACATGAGTCTTATTGAGGAAGGAGACAACCACTATGACGGAAGATCAGTGGAAGAGGCAGAGGAAGCAAAACTGGCATCAGAGGTCCAGGCTTTAGATGTGAAGACAGAAGACATGCAGGATCAGATGGAAACAGGAAAGGAGAGGTTTATCGAGGATGTAAAGATGGAAGAGGAAGAGTCAGGAGCTCAAGACCGGGCAGAGGATGAGAAAGACAAAGCTGCTAACAAAACAACTGGGAAACCATCAGAGGAGAAGCAAGATGATGATTTACTCAAATCCACAACTCAGGCCAAGCAGAAAGCCAGGGAGAGGATAAAGGAAGGTGAGCTTTGCTAAATTTATCCTCCGAAATCCTTAGAAAGAGGATGCGTTTACAAAGGCACATAAATGTTTGATAAGCAAAATGCTGTCTTCCAAGTGTTATTCTATAGTGAGTTTTGAATAGAGAAAATAGTTTTCATCACATAGGCGTCTCTTTTCTGCAGAATACTCTTTGGAGGACTCCGACCTGGATGGCCTGAGTGATATTACAGTGAGCTCTGTCCACACCAGTGACCTGTCATCATTTGAGGAAGAAAGTGAAGATGAGGAACTGTTATCTGATTCGTCTGAAGAGGGAGAGCTTCCACCAGATGGTTTCACCTTTTATTTCTGCTCAATTTTTTTTAGCAAACTTTTACCATAAAATGTTAAACAAGGTAACTACCTGGAGACCTGGATTCTGATGATTTATGTGTGTTTTTCTTTCTCCACTTCAAGGTGAGAGACCAGAACAGGGAGATGCCAGTGGAGACAAAGGAGAAGAAGATAAAGAGCGTAAACCGCGCCGCAAGGCCTACGTTCACAAGCCCTTCCTCTACTCCCGTTACTATAGTGACTCAGATGATGAAATCACTGTGGAGGAGCGTCGTAGATCTGCTGTGAGTTTCATACATCCACACTTTAAATCTAATTATAGAAAAGTCAAAGAATTTACTTGGCAAATATGTTCATCATACATTTTGAAATGGTACAGATTTTGAACACATATGTTGATCTACGATTGTTGTTTTTTAGGCAAAGGACAAAGAGGAAAGGCTGCACAAGAGACAGCAGAACAGAGAACGAATGGAAGAGAAGCGCAAGCAGAAAGCAGCACAGGCTGAAGAACAAGGTATTCCTGTCTGTCACATGCTTGTCACTTGTGTCCTCTATTTTTCCCTCTCTTGTATTTGAGGTTAAACTAGTGGTCATTCCGATGATTCAGCAGACATACACAGGAGCAAGGCGCCAACACTGTTGCAGGTTTGAATTTGGCTGAAGATGTGCGGTTCCAGTTATTTTGACATCCTGTGTTTGCAAAGAAAGAGAATGAAGAAAAACTAGGCCGCAAGTTGTTCCACTTTTTATGTTTGATTGTATTTAATGTAGCGTTACATTGTAAAAGACGTAAAGCATTATGTGATTACTGTATTTATGTAAGTGGGTCTAAAATTTTTCTCTTCATAAAAAATGTACAAATTATTGTTTGATGTCCAGTTTGTTTTATGATACTGCTCGTCCGTAGTATAAACTATAATCATGTCATAAAAATAGCTTTGTGTGTGCTCATTTGTTACGTAAGTTTAAGGTCATAATTTCCTACACAGATCGGAGAAAACAAAAAAGTACAGACTCCACTGGATTGGAGGGCCCCAGAGCCAAAGAAGCTCGCAAGGAAAAGAAAGTTCTGGAGAAGAAAATGGCTCTCAACAGGAAGAGGAAGCTTGACTCGAGGTATGTCTACAGAAGTCCAAATGCATGTAGTGGCGGCAGAATCACAATGTGATGCTTTGGCACTTTTGCGATGTATGCTGTGTTAAATGCATGAATCATTTTCATCCTTAAGGAAAGAGGGAGATTTTTCAAGCAAGAAGAAAGGAGATACAGGAGAAGGATCTAGGAAGCCAGTATGTAAAATCCATCATGAAGGAAACTGATTTTATAATAGGTCATTTGTTTACAATTGCAGTGGTGAGTTGTAACAGATATTTTGCTTTTTCAAAACTAGGAAGTGAAATCCGCACCATCTAAGAACCCACAGCAGAAGCTGATGAGAAATCTGTCAGAATCAGTATCGTCAGACGAAAGGCATCGAAGGATGAGTGGCAGTGTTTCGGAGGATTCCAGTGACACTAAAAAGCTGTCTGACAAAGGTCGGACTCACTCCTTCATCTTAGAGTTGGAGCAAGGTTCCCAAGAAGTGCTCAGGCAACGCTCAGTTGGAAAATTCGACCGATCGTCCCGCAAAGAAATTCATTCTAAAGAACGCAAAGAGAAAGAGCGCAGTTTGTCAGATGAACGCGCCAAACTCAAACAAAAGCAGGATAAAAAATCTGAACATCAGGCAGATGAATCTCAGCAGAAGGAGGGTGCCACAGGTAAAGTGTCCTCTGAAGAGAAAGGTGAGAAGAAGCTTAAGATCAAAAGTGAAAAGAAAATGACAGGAAGTACAAGAGAAGGAAAGACATCTGTGTCTGAAGGTGTTGTTGACGAGAGTCCTAAAGATATTACAGCCAAGAAGATGAAAGCTCCATCCATGGAGGCTGTCAAAGCAGAAAAGGACAAGGAGAAAGAAAAAGACAAAATTAGAGAGAAGGATAAAGAAAAAGATAAGGTCAAAGAAAAGGAAAAGGCCAAAGGAGAGAAAACATCAGCCAAAAGTGATTTCAAGCAGCTGCTCCGTCCTGATTCAGCTGGCTCCTCTGAGGATCGTTCTGACATGGAGCCCGGGTCAGACAGCAGCAAGAAAAAAGATAAACACTGCAAGGAAATCCTAAAGAGGTCAAAGAGCCACACTGAAGACAGGCAAGGAGACAAAGTCAAATCCAAACAAGATGGTAAAGACAATGAGAAAGAGAAGGCAAAAGCTGATCAGGATAATCAGAAAACAAGTAAATCCAGCTCTGAAACTGACAAAGATCCAAAGAGAGTCAAGCCAACAGAAAAAGGAAAAGTCATGGACAAATCTAAATCCAAATCCAAAGAAGAGACAAAGACATCACTATTATCAAAGACAGATAAAAAAGTGCAGAGTTTAGAAAACAAAAGCACAGGAGGTGCACCCGTCAGCAAACCTGAGACAGTCAAGGAGAAGAAAAAGGAAGGAACTACAAAGGAACAGCAGAAAGTCCCTGAAGAAGCTCTTCATGAGAAATCTGAGAGTAAGAGTGCAAAGAAAAAATTGGAAAAGAAGGATAAAGTCCCAGAAAAGAAAGATGACACTCAAGAGGAGAAGAAAGCATCCAGAGAAGACAAAGTGGAGAAATCTGATAAGTCTTCCAAGTCTTCAGTTTCCTCTCCGAGTCTCGAAGCTGAGGAGCAGCCAAAGAAACCATCTCTAATCCAAGACACGAGCACGGACTCCGAACCTGTCACCACTACTGTCACTACCTCGTTTTCTGACGATACCTGTGATGCTTTGAGTGACATCACGCCTGAACCATCTGAAGGCGAGACAGAATCACGAGAGCTGCCAGCTATGCCAGTTGAGGCAGATGCTCTGCTGACGCTAATGGATGTTTGCACCGCAGCGGATGCGAGACTTCCCCCAGAGAGCAGCCGAGAGGAGGCGGCCCCTGAGATGACGCTTCAGGATGCTGATATGAAGATGCAAGAAGCGGCTCTGACTCTGCTCTCCATGGATCCTGACAGCGCTGTGTCCTCCAGCTTCATCAGGCAAGACACAAGCGAAGAAACAGAGGTGACAGCTCCTGCTCCACAGCCGACAGAAACCTCCACAGCTGAAGAGAAGGAGCGGACTCCTCCCGCTGATGTGCAAACAGCTGCTCAGTCATCACACTCTGTGCCTCAAGAAACTGTTGAGGTTGTTGATGAAAAACAAAATGCTTCAGGTAAATGAAAAACAAAATCGTGTTTTATTTGCTGCATAAAGTGTCATAATGTTTCCATAAATTAAATAATATTTGTGAATCTCTTTTCTAGATGAGTCTGAAAATATGAAGACAGGAATGGATGCGTCAAAGGTCGAGACTTCTGAGTCGCTTGCTCCACAGGTAAAAAATGAATGCCATATTTGTTAAATTAATAATGTAATAATGTCCTGTAAAGAATCTGATATTATGAAGTGGAAAATCATTGTTCTGTATTCTTCGCAGGAGGCTGATACTACCTCAAATGAAGCTCAAGCTCTTTCAAACGAGAAAGAACCTAAAGGAGTGGAGATCACACCTGAAACACAGCCAGATGAAGAGTTAGCACCACCTGCTGACAAAGATGGTAAACTTCAGTCTTTGATCTAATTTCATACGTTGAGATTTTTTTTTTCGTTGTGGAATGTATTCAGCAGAAAACATCAAACTCATGGCTTTCATTTTCTGTTTATCTTTCTACAACGTTTCAGTTGTTGCAGCTGTTGGAGGAAACACGGAAGAGAGCACAGAGACCGCTGCTTCTGACATACCTGCTGATGAGCAAGTTTCAGAAATGTCCAGTGAACAAGGTGAAGATTTGAAAACATTTTTGTTGAACAGTTTTTTTTTTCTGGCTCACCATTAACACAACGTCTTATTACTTTAGAGCAAACTGAGCCAGATGTTGCAGATACAAAGACGTACCCCAAGGTGAGATGCCTGTCAGCACTTTGGAATTTTTAATTATTTACTTTATTAAATTTCCATGTATGACTAAAATGAAAAATCTCCTCAACAACAGGTAGAGGAGGCAGCGTCTGAGGACATCCAGGTCAAGACACACACAGACAACAGTAAGTCTTTTTCTTATTACTAATTTGAACATTAAAAATAATTGGGGTTTTTTGTATAACATTTGTAAATATTGTGTATAAGTTGGATATTTGAGATAAATTATAACCCTACTTCTTTTCACAACCAGGTGAAGTTGAGATTAAAACGCAGGCAGTGGAAAATGTTGCAGAAGAGAAGAGTGATCCACAAACTGTAAGTGTTCACATTTATACTTTGTTCACATGTAAATAACATGTGGCATCGATATCCACTGTCCTGAACCTGTTCATTTAATTTATTTCTCCTGTTTGTTTTTTGTCTTTCCTTGTTGATCTGTATATCCTTTATCAATAATATTTAGATGGAAACCTGTACTCCAGAAAAGACAGAGGAGGTCAAAGAGAAAGAAACACAGATTGAGTCCAAACTGGTGAAACAAATCAGTGAGTCATTTCATTTGTTACTCTGCTGCTGTATAGATCATTCCTGTCTGAAAAGTGTGACCCTTTATTATAATCTTCAGGAAGCGGATACAAGAACTGAACACTGATGTTTATCTCATGTCATTTTTCACTTTAGTGCCAGTCATCGCTATGTGTTTTGTATTTTTCAGGTAATGTGTCCAGCACAGACAGCCAGGAAGATGAGATGAGATCAGATATGTCAGAAAAGGTAACTGTTTCTGAAATTTAGCTTTTATACATTGCACAGTTCAATTAGTGGCTGATATGTTACCTTCTACACTTTTTTTTTTTTTGCAGGAAGAGAAGACGGAGGGAAGAGGACGTAAAAGAAAACTGTCCAGTCAGAAAGCTGCAGCAGTGAAAGAATACGGTATCATAGCTGAACTTTATTTTCACCACCAGTACAAACTCAGGGATTATAAGAATTTTACTATTGAATTAAAAGCAATTAGTGATCAGTTATCTGTGCAACAACTTTAGAGTAACTGCATTAATCTGTATTTGGACAAATGTTTGTAACAATTCTGTTGAATAATATTTATTTTTTTCATCAATCAGATGAAGAGAAAGATGAAAAGGAAAATAAAGTTCAACCATCTACTGAGGTAAATTGTCATATAGTTTCTGTCTGAACCATGTTTGTTTGAATGTGCAGTGTTTTAGAAACCTACTTAGGATATAATACAATCATCCATAATGGAAGTGTTATTATATATCTCTATATGTTTCTATTTTGAATACTTAAAGCTTCACATCCTTTTGATAAATGGACATTTGTTTTCAGGAAACCAGTCAGGAGAAATTTACAGAAGTCAAAACGCTGCGTAGGGGACGATCATCCAAAAGCACAGAAGAAGTGGAGAAGGACCAACCTAAAGAACCCGAGAAGCTGGAGGAGACTCCGAGCCGCAGAGGAAGACGTTCAGGAGCAGCAGCCAAAGAAAACCCTGCTGGTAAGAGACAGCCAATTCATGTCAGGGCTTGAAAAAAGTAACAATCTGAAGATCTCGCAGTCATAAGTATTTGCCATTGCCATCTAATGTGGAAATGTTTGATCGTTTTATATTACATTATATTAAACACTGAACTGAACTGGTTGCCAATGCTATGAAGTATAAATTCCTACTGGAATCTTGAATGTGTTTTCTTTGATGTGCTCATTTCTTTCTACCTCAGATAATCAGAAGAAAGATGAGAATAAAGACGAGGAGAAAGACAAAACCTTGTCGGTGAAACCTCCAGAGAATGAGGAGGTATGCTAAGAAAGCAGCATTGTGTACACAAATGTTAGACGTGTAACATTATCACTTTATTATCATAAGTACAGTGCATGTTTCTGTTCGTGTGACATTGTTGGCTAATTGTCAAGTTTTTTTTTACTTCAGTCACACGATGATTGAAGCATTTCGGCAGACAATAATATTTTGTGTAGCACTTGCATTGAGTCCAATTTACTGTGACTCTATTTTGCTTTTTATCATTTTATTTTTCCATAATCTGCAGGGAACTGAAGAGGAAGGTGGGCCAAAGAAAAGTGGTCGGCGAGGAAGTCAGACCAGTCTGCCGTCTCCAGCTGCAGAGGACAGAGAAGGTGGAGGAAGCTCCGACTGCAGAGAGAAAACTTCTGCACATACACACATTAATTTTCAGCCAGACAGGGCCACGTGTCGATTAGAGCGCCTTTACTGAAAGAAAAAATGAGCGAGCCAAACCTCAGCAGCTAATTTGTCTTTAAACGCATGAAGTTGAGTTAATTGAGTTTTATTTAGCCGTCTTTACTCTTAACTGCTTCTACAGTAGTATGAATGAGCAATTTAGAAATGATAGTTGGCATAAAGGAAGATTGGCAGCTTTGCTATGAGTTAAAACTTTACTAAACACTTTCTGGTTGTTCATATGAAAAAAATGATGTTGCATATTTTCCATCGGTTTTGACATATAATATTTTACTTTCAGGTGAACCAGCGGTGAAGAAGAAGAGGTCAGAGGAAACGGAGGAATCTGTGGAGGTGAGATTTGTTACGTTGTGTATCTCTCAGCCTGTCTTCACTTTTCTTCATCCCTCTATAGAAGATCCTTTGCATCCACAGCGTTATTAATGTCCTGATGTGTCTTCCATATTTATTCTATAGGAAACTCAGTCTAAAGAGGATGTGAAGAAAGACACCAGTGAGCAAGAACAAAGCGAGCAACAACCTGACAAAGACAGCGGTGAGGAAAACAATCAAGCATACACACTAGAAGCTCTGTAAATCATATTAAATACTATGTATGGAAAAATGCACAAGTCTTCTGTAGTCTGACGGGTATTTTTTTTTTTTTTTTAGGTTGTTCCACATCAGTGATCCAGTCAGATCCACAAGAGGAGGGAAAAGAGGAGAGCTGCAATGAGAAGAAACTGAATAATGTATGTTGGCAGTAAAAGTAACTATTTCTATGTACTAATATGGTTCTGTGTACTCATCCCTTTTCTGTGCAATCTATTCTCAGTTGTGTGTTTTTTTTTTTTGTTTTTTTTTTTTAATATTTACTTCTTTTACTCACTGCTATTTTATGTGCATTTCTCATTTAATTTAACCTCTAATTTGACTTAGTGGAATAAATGTTTTAATAAAGCACTGTCGTTGTTGTTGTTGTTTTCTCTAGGATGAAGAGGAGCAGCAGCAAGAGGACCAAGAGACTACTCCAAAGAGACCTGCTCGGAGGGGACGACCCTCGAAGGCAACAGCGCCCGCAGATGATTCAGGTAAGAAATTTAAAAAGTTGATCAAAATGTTGGCAAAAATGTTCAATAGATGGATAGATGTTGAATTACATCATATTTCTTATTCTTATTTGCTGTATCATCTTTCATGCAGATAAAACTGATAAAAAGCCAGAAGAAAAAGAAGGTGAGCAGAATGAGGAAGAGGAGGAGGATGATGGTGAGAAAGAAGAGGAAGGAAAAGGAACTGCGACCAGAGCTACTACGCGGTCAGCTTCTCGCCTGGAGGCTGAAAGGTAATTTAGCAGCTCACTTTGGTCACAAATGAATCAGCAACAGTAAAAAGCTGCTGCTCTCATGCAGCTGCTTCAATTCAAACTTGACTTTGTTTATTGAAAGGATTTCCATTTAAAATCTAAAATAAAAGTATGTTAATAACACACATTAAATCTCGAAAACATGATGCAAGATACAACAAACTGCTGGAACATCTAAAGATGAGACAACAGCTTCATATTTGACATTAAGCAGTTAAAACTAACTCACTTGTGCAAATACAGCACAATAAACAGTCTTGAGGCTCTGCATCACCCTCATTGAAAGGCAGCGATGACCAACGAGCCTCTGATGGTTTTAGTGCTGAATGTTTACGCTCTAAAGTACCCAGCAGGCATCATCGCTGTCACATCCTATTAACCTGAGGCAGGGCAGATTCAGCACTAAAGCAACAACTGTTGTTTCATATTTGTTTTTACTGGTCCTCAGAAACAAGCCAAGCAAACCCTCTACCCGGGCAAGTCGACAGAACGGTAAAGAGGAGACCGCAGCTGGCACGCGGTGAGTTCAACAGAACCAACTAGCTTAAAGGGGAACCCGACCAAAACGGACTTCTGGGTCTCTGTTCTGTGAAAGAGTACATTTTACCAAAGTTTCCCGGAATTTCAAAATGTTTTTGAGTTATTAATTAAAAAAAAAATCTTAACATGGTCTAAACAGCTTTAAATGAAAGTTTATTAAACTTGTGGAATAACACTACAGTTACAGGACCACTATCAGCAAATATTAGTTGAGACTTATGAATAATTTGATTTTATGATAGAATAATTGTTGTTATTTTTCTTGGGAGGTCTGGAAAGAATAATTATTATGTACAAAAATACATGTTATTGACAGAAGCTAAACATCGCAATTTCCATGCAAATTCAGGGTAGTCATTGGGTCATATTTAATAGTCTGAAAGAGTCATGCATAAAATTAAAGTAAATAATCTTGATTTACCACATGAGTAAGAACTGTTCTATTTTTCTGCAGTATTTTCCCTCATTTCTGCTTATTAGGAGTTTCAGCATGTTTTGCCGACCATGACCTAGTCTCTAATTGAATTCTATTTCGATTCCAGTATCAGTTTCATTTTCTGTTTTTTAATGTGATTCAGCAGTCGTGATCATCACATATCCTTTTTGTGACTTAACTTTCATATTAACAGAGACAAATGTATGCAGCATGTAAACATGACACTCTTACAAATGGACTGACACTTGCTCCCCGTTTCCCTCCTGCAGTGGGACGAGGGGCCAGGCAGCGGCGGCAAAGGGGGGGCGTAAACGGGAGGCCAGCCCTCCTGCGGTGCGAACGCGGGGAGGACAGAAATCAGAGGAGCCCCCTTCCAAGAGAGCCAAACGCTAAAATCTCTGAGAGTTCGCCCCAACAGTGTTTTTTTTATGCACTCCATATTCAAGTGAGAACACCGCAGTTTTGTTGTTGAGGGTCAGAGAGCCTCTGCAGTCAAGTTAGCACATAGATCTGTTTCTGCTTTACAGGCTGGAGATATTGAAAAGCTCTGGATAGTATTATACACTTTCCTCTCGTGGTTGAGTCTAAACCTGAGGATCTGTGCAGGAATCCCTCAGAATACCTTCTACTGCACTACGCCCATATGGTTTGGATCAGGCTTCATCATTCTTTCGTTTATTTAGTAATGCCCACTGAACCAGAGTGTTTCAGGCCAATCAAAGGCATAATGTGCAGTCGAAGCGTGCTTTGACATAAAGACAGTGAATTTAAATGAGCTGTCAGTCAAGAAGCCAGGTTGTGTCTGTGTCTGCTGAGACTGTTGCACCTCCGCAGACATCACTGTAATCAATTATTGTTATCTGACTGGATGTTAATCTGCACACTTGTTCATAGAAATCTTAGTGAAGTGTCTTTCACTGAATTTTTGTTATTGATTATTCATTCTGTGAATGACAGGAGGTGATTTCCTTCCCACTTTTTAAAAGGTTTTTTTTCTACTAAATGCTTCAACATTAAGGGAAGTTTTTTGTAATGTCTGTTAAAACAGTAGAGCAGTATTGGTCACTGACAGGGTGATAGTTTGAATCTGAATCTTCCTCATTATGTATTTGCAACGCCTGCTGCTGTTTACTGTAATAATTTTTTATTAATATGGAGGTAATGTAATTACTTGTATTGCTTTACAATATGTTAGTTTAATGGTGTTCANTGTATTTGCAACGCCTGCTGCTGTTTACTGTAATAATTTTTTATTAATATGGAGGTAACGTAGTTACTTGTATTGCTTTACAATATGTTAGTTTAATGGTGTTCGATATCTTGCATACTTTTAATGTGAAGATGTCTGTTTCATAAATGTAAAATTGCTGAATATTGCTTCATTTTTTCATTGTTTCAGGCAAGTATAAATCATAAGTTGTGGCCAAAAATAATCATCTCTATTTTTATACAATCATAGTCACAGCACTGGAAACACATTTCTAACACCACTTAATTACAGTTCAGAACAAAGAGTAAAACATAAACTTTTTATCACCAGAAATGACTAGGTTCAAAGCTTTTTACCAGCTGTACAACTGCTAAAGGAAACCCAGCTCATATTGCTTGTTTTTCAAACCTTTGAGAAGCTGAACTCTTTTTGTTTATGATAAAGATAAAGCAGTGCACATGGCAAAATATACAGATTCTTATTAATTCATCCTCATTATGTCTCAAACGTTATCTCCAGTTTCCAAATGGATGTGCTGTCTGTAATGTGTAAATAGCCAAAGACATTAACCAATCACCTTGGAGCAGGGAAGAGGAGAGGACATTCCTGTCTGCTAATGGGGGATAAAACTGACAAACTCAGAATGAAATATTCCTCCATCATTAACACGTTAGGAGGCCTTAATCGCTGCACCTGAACTTACGGGATCCAAAAAAGCACGCAGAGTTTACAGAGAGCCCGAGTTTTCTAAAAGAGGCTGGTTGAAGTTTTCCAACCATTCCTGTGGATTTCTAAATTTGAATCCTTTAAAGGTGTAACTCTCAGGTATTTCCTGGTGCTGGAATCCAAGTCTTAAAATATTAGCCCAACAACTCTAATTTAAAGGTTTGAAGCGGTCCTCATTTAGGCACCAGGTCTGGCAGACTAACAGCACTCCTTTCAGCCCCTGATGCCATTGGAGGGACTTGAGTCGTCATTTTATTATAGTCGTTTGCATTGTAGTCCTAAAATGATTTTTGAATTTTGCCAAGCAGGTTTCTACTGCTGAGCATCAGCAGTCTTGAGGAACATTAGACTGATTTATAGGCAGCACATTTTATGTATGAGGTGGAGGAGGGCCCACTTGGTGAACTCAGCTCAGCTCAGCAGGGACTTCACATCAGGAAGAAAGCGGATGATCTAAAAATGACTGCTTTAGGTTCTTTCTGCTCTACCTGGAACCATTTTACTCTTATTGTTAAAGAAAGAGTCACGATTCCACACTATTTCTAATTTTTGCTTACTTGATATAATCTAAATGTGAGATACTTAATGCTTCCAGAAGTAAACATAAAAAGTGTTGTACAACTCTTTTCTTAAGTCCCAGGTGGTTTCAGCTGTCTCACCTTGATCAGAGTAGTGTCTGAGGTTCTTTCCATGTCATGTTAGTAATATTCATTCAAGATCACCAAAGACATCTTCTTCAAATATTTTTTATTGGATGCAAAAATGAATAAGAGAAATATGAATGATCATTTAAAAAAATGCATATTACATTACAACCAAGTTTTAATTTGTTACTAAATGCAATCTTAATTTTAATCATCTTGACCCATCAATTGGTAAAACTGTTGAATTCTTTATTTTTTTAAATAATAACTAAACTCATTTATACAAC
>JANJYP010000345.1:0-13484 GCA_024605115.1 Rastrelliger brachysoma | reverse complement strand
CTTGCTTCCAACAGTCCACTTCTACTGAACTTCATTTGATCTTGTCACTGTTCATTTGAACCCAAGAAAAATGTGAAGCTTCAAAGCAAAAAAAATAAAAAATTGGAGTATGGCAGGAACCAACTGCTGCACTTGTGATGTGCAGAGGATTTTTTTTCTTTTTTTTTTTTAGTTGAGGTGTTTGAAGTGACTTTATCGTGACACCAGTGAAGCTAATCTTTACAGGAAATCACTCTCTCCATAAATGCCCCCCTCACATCCCTGTCTGCTTTCTTGTAATTAACTATTTAAACCCTCAATCACTCAATGCATTCTCACATCTTTAACATCCACCTTAAGAGTGATGGTATTGTTTTTTACATGCAGTAATTATCAAAGTAAAGTGGAGATATGACATGAAAGCCAAAGTTCAGTTGCAGGCACCACGAAGCACATCTATGTGCACATCAGTTTGCAGTATTAGCAGTCTGTCATGCAGCACTGAAATTTCACTCTTGCACTTTGATGTTTGGGGGCGCTTGTGATAAGCCACAAAGTCTCAGAGGCACCGAGATTGAGCAAAACACACGGGGAGGGGAGACTCCATATCGTTTGTGTGTATCTGTGTGTGTGTGCTTTTTTGGAATCAGCCTGAACAATCATGTAATGTAGATGAAGATGTCCTGATATGTTAAAAAATGCAACAGTGAGTCATGTTCATTTATTTTAAAGGAAACATGCTCATTGAGGAATTAGCCCAGAGGTTATGTCTCTAATTTGTATCTGGTGTTCCTGGCCAGATGTTAAAAGCCAAATAAGATCAGTTCCACTACAAAGCCCAAAGTATGTCTACATCCAAACATCACACCCATATGGGATTGTTGAACATCTCATTCTACAACCATGAGCATTAATCATTTTGTCAGAACAATGTCCACTGTTCTGGGAAAGCTCTCCAACAGATTTTGGAACCTGGCTGCTGGGATTTGTTTCCTTTCAGCTGCGTGAGTTTAACACTGATGTTACAAGGCATTGTCTGAAATGGTATTGTATGCTGCAACATTAAAATGTTTATTAATCTGTACAAAAGGGATGAGGCCAAACAGTGAAATACAGCTGCATACCAAAAATGCACAAAGGAATGTTGTAAGGTGTGTCCATATACTATTGGCAATAACTATAAAAAATCTTAACTTTGCAAGATACAAGCAACAGAAAAACATCCCTATAACTTACTGTGCAATTATGGATTAACTACTGTAGAGTTTAATTTCAGTAATACTTTTGGATCTAGTTACAATTTGTTTAAAAGACTAAATTTAATGCTATTTTGAATTTAAAGTGCACAAAACATTCAGGTTGTTATCAATCTTTGGCAAAAACTAAGCAATTGTTTGTTTGATTGTCAGTCTAGCTTCTGAATATTCAATTATCCATAATGTTTGTCACTTAAAAGCTTAACCTAAAAACAGTTTTATACAGGATTCATATTCAATGAAATACAATTAGATCCTGACCTTAGTGTCAACACTAGGACTGATCTCACTGCAAAGTTCATACTGTGGTACTGTGTGCATGTGTGATATAGTCATTCATGCCAACCATGCATTGGTTAATGATTTAAAAGGGTCATTTACATTTTTTGAAGTGGGGTTTTATGACATACTTATCCATAGTCAGTAAATTTTGTGTTGGATAATCGATAATGTATAAGTACCTCATACAACCCCACTTAAAAAAAGGGAACTATCCCTTTAAGACCATAAAAATTCCAGTGCGTGTAAAATCCATATTTCAGCCTTTGTTGATTAATGGGAGAAGTTCAGTAGACTAGAATGGAGTAGAATAGAGTCTCATATTCCAGTCAATACATAATAGGATTTGGCTTGCCGATTGCATTAATTAACACACCATGCAAAGTTTAAATAAGGCCACTGAGGTTGGTTTCCATATTTAGCCCATGCAGTGACTGGAAATACATCACATGGTGGGGTGGTTAATTCATGGTGTTAATTGTTGATGTGTGTTTTCTGTGCCAAGAGAGAAATATAATTTGTTTTGCTACCATAAAAGAGGACATAATTTGAAAGTAGGAGCAGTGATTTAGTCAGTTTATTCTTATTCAGTCAAAACCAGCACTTACCAAAATGAAGCAGACATTACAGTATGAACAGTACAGTACAATTTCATTAAGTCTCAGTGTGTATTTTTATTGATTTATGTGATTGTTATTGTCATATTTATGCCAAAATCCATTGACTTCCAGGAACACTACTGAGCTGTAGTCAATATTTTGTTTTTAATGTTCATAATTATTCAATCTCAGTCATTAATTTTGTGTTGAGTTTATTACATCAGGCTGAATTTTGGAATCTCCTCAGTCAACATTGGGCCCCTGAGAGCATGTTGTTCTGGAAAGCTCCACATAATGAGACCCTGTATAATCAACATTACACAGATGCTCCGAAAGCCTCTCTGACTCATCTCACACTTGTTTAGATCAAATGCGGTGTCACGGAAAGAAAAACAAAACAACAACAAACGACATAGTTAAAAAAGGTTAAAAAGAATTGAAATGAAGTTGAATTTCAATTACTGAATCAGATTTCCATAATACAGTATCAGTGAGTCATTGCTCCTTGTTGTGTTCGCAGTGAGTAGCTGCTTCGTTTGTGAATAAAGATGAAAAGGATTGCACTCGCTTTTCGGAAACTCCTTCAGGAGATGATTCACAGACACTTTCTAAGATTGTACCTTTGAGAAAAGTTGCATACTTTCTAAACCTTGGTTGTTGTTTATCAGAAGTTTATGTGTTTGCTTTGCAGAATTTAGTCTCTTAACCTTGACTGCAGCAGCGAGGTCTAGTGAAGCTTGAACGGATTTGTCTATGGAAAGGAGGAGCTATTGGAATATTGGATTTACAGCCTCAGCTTGGTTCTGCATGACTGAGCTACTTCTGCTGTGTCCTAGAGGAACTACTGCTTGTGATTTGCCTCAGCTAAACTACTTTTACCTTGCCGTCAAACTAATTGTAAACTTGTATCTTTTTATTCTTGAACTCTCTCTAGGAAACAACAACACTATACTATTATTTTTCCCATCCAGAACTTTTAACACTGCTTCTTTTCTAAAGTTAGAGAGGTGTAGGATCTCTGTTACTGCATTAAACCATCTATATAATCCATACTGAGATAGATACAGTACAGTAGGGGAGTTACTGGGTAGTTTAATAGAGCAGTACATCATATATTTATTCTACATTGTTAAGTAGCAAGTTACTAAAGCTGTTGAACAAAAGAGTTGTAGTTGAGTGGAAGTATGAATTGGTATGAAATGGAAATAATCAAATAGCTAATGCACTTAGTTACATTCCACTGCTGTATATAGAGTATATTAGATACATTTGTTTATCATTTTAAATTCAATACTGTTTCCAGGAAAGAGATGTAAGACTTAATTTTACATTTCCTCTCTGACATCCTCCTCCTCACATTTTTGTAGATCTTTGCTATACTATACTCTACTGTATGTTCGACCTTCACTGTGCTGAATGATGTG
This sequence comes from Rastrelliger brachysoma, assembly GCA_024605115.1. Taxonomy (NCBI): domain Eukaryota; kingdom Metazoa; phylum Chordata; class Actinopteri; order Scombriformes; family Scombridae; genus Rastrelliger; species Rastrelliger brachysoma. The sequence goes on along the minus strand of JANJYP010000345.1, from coordinate 9,947 downwards.
TAGCTACGTTCACAGTAGCGGTCTGTTTTCACATTCGTCTGTTGATAAAGCTTATCTGTGCTCAACATAAATTTCAATTCGCAAGATATTTTGTGTGATATCTTAACTGGTTTGGAACCATACCTTGCATTATACGTTATACTATTACACCATTATCGAATATCTTGTTCACCATTGATATTGATATTGGCAAGAGTAGGTTACATATGGGGAAGGAGGTCAGCACTGTGTTGAAGATTTGTTTTAACTGAAAGCTGTTTTCTTCCCTATAAACTAGAGATGTGTGCACAGCCTCTGATTTAGATGCAAATGTATGCGTTTATAAAACTCATATGAAGCTCGTTTATGGGTGCTCATTCTCTGTATATATACTCTCAAACCACCCTCATGCTACGAGTATGTCCTTGTGTCCCCATTAAAACCTGAAAGTCTACATCTGTGAAAATACAAATGTGGTGAACACAGCTTCTAACAAATAGCAAAGCATGTTTAACATGAAAGAGAATCGCTTTTATCTAAGCAGGATTTAAAGCAGGATTGAACAAAGATTGATTTTTTGAGGATTATGGGTAAAAAAAAAACACGATATATTTACACATTTCCTGTGTTTCTTTGTGCTATCTTAGGCTCAAAAAACTGAGGATTTAACATTATTGACCACAGTTTTGCATTGCTGCTAACAGGAATGAATTAATAATGAAGCATGCTGGCCGACATGTTACCAGGATGAGTCTGTTTGCAGCAGCAGCAGCCGATAGGAACTTTTCAGTCACTGTGGAACCAAACATCAAGTTGATGCATGACTTCTCCACCGTGTCTCCACAGTATTGAACTTCCTCTCCCCGTTCCTCCTTTAGCACAAGCCCTAAAGCTGATAATGACCTTTACTGTGCCAGTGAAGGAAGATAGAAACACAGGCTTGTTGTAACTCACAGGATTTCTGTGGTTTCTATGAATCATGTGAGGCGATATTATACAATTGCTTAATCATATTATTTTCTGTATACAGCTTTCCTTTTTTTAACACAACATTGATTCACTGGCTCTATTATCTCAAAGCAATTATATATTAGGTTTAGTTTGGCAAGCAAAACCAGCACAAATAAACACACACATCATGACCCTGTCATTGTTATAACAGCCACAGTATGATCATGAAGTGTCAGCTTCACTCTCAAGGAGGATGTGTTCTTTTTTTAGTTTGATCCTGCACTGAAAATAAAGCCACTAGTGTGTTCAAGAACTCTCTTTCACTATCGTTTTTTTTCTCTTTTTACTTCACTGCAGTTACTTGATTTCACTACAGGGTGCTTGAAGTTTGATTTCTGGTGCACAAGCCAAGCACAGGTTGTAAGAAGGAAGAAGATAATAATCATCACATTTTGAAAAATTTTAAGTAGAAGTTAGGTTGTGCTTTTTAAATTTTTTAAAAACGAAAAAATTTTTTCCTGTCTATAAAAACCTTACTTAATCATTCTAGTGGGAAAAAATGCAATTTCAATATTTCAGTTTCCAATACAAATCAACTTGTTTGGTAATTTTGTAGAAATGAATACCTGTATCTTGAAATCAAAAAGGATAAGAAGAAAGGATGGCACAAGTTTCTAGATTTGAGAAAATTAAATGTGATTTTATAAAACATAAGAAAAGAATCACTGATTTGCAGACAAGTAACACCCAGTAAGGAGCATGTTTAGCGTTAGAGTTTATATATGTACCCAAATACCACTGACAAACAATGATCCTCCTGCAGGTTACACAATTTCTAAACATAGAAAAATCGTATTTCACTCACCAGTCGCCCAGATCTGACAGGATCTGGAGGAAGAAGAGTCGAACAGTGTTGCCACTTTTAGAACATGGCCATTCAGAGATAATACAGACATAAAATATTTAACTTGATAAGGATCTATGCTCACCTTCTGGCTCTCTTGAGAAAGAACCTATTTCTTTTCCCTGTTGCTAATGTAATGAATTGCTATATTACCTGATATTATCATTTTTGTGATAACAGTAAAGTCACCTGTCAAAACTGAAGGTCTTTAACATTTCTCAAGGCTATCACTGAGATTGTCTACACTGTGTATACGTTATCAGTTTGTTTTTTTTAAATCTAAATTGTAATTAATTTATTCTTCAAGTACAAGGACAGAATTAAGGATTTTGCAGATAACTGTTTTTTTTTTCCATGAATGAAAAATTTAATTTTCTATGTTTAAAATATTGAAGTGCATTAGAGGAGTAAAAAGAGTTGTCCATGATAGACACCAGGATTTGAAGTACTGTTTAATAGAAAATATCCCCAGGCTTTATTCAAGCATTTTGCCCAAAGTAATGATATTTTTTAAAATGTAATGTCTAAAAAAGTAGCCATCTATTTCTGAGAAGATATGTCAAAATAAGTAGTAAAATTAAATATTTTCACTCATAATGATTGGGGCACCTCCTCTCTTCTTAAAGGAACACATATAAAGTTAAGTATCTGACATTTGAGCTCTTTTAGATACACTAATCTCTGTCTCTGGCTTCAAAGAACACAAACAGATAACTTCCTGCTGATAAAATTAAGACATGATTTATAAAGAATACATGATGAAGAAAATAAAGGAGAATTCTGGCCATTTTTGACCCCCATATCTATATAAAGCCGTTACTACTAACCAATTGTGGAGCATCTGCTTGCTCAGCCACTGTAGCTTCAGACGCTCGACAGTGAGCTAGTAACATCTTTTCCAGATGTAAACAGAGTTATCTGAGGTGAGTGACACCATGCAAATACACAAAATTTATATTTTTTCCCTACATTATATGGGTTCAACATGCACAGTGGTGTCTCATAAGGACCCGACTCATGTTCCACTTGGTTTTCTGAGTGTGTTTAGAGCCCCAACGTTATTAAAACCTTTCAAGCGGGACCCCGTACTTAGTGGTACAGTTATATCTGAAGCTCTGGGTAGCCACATGAGAACTCTGGTTTGGTTGGATCACCTTTTTTTGCTTCCCACAACACTGGGTGACCCTCAGGAAAATGATATAGGGGTAAAAGAAAATTGCTGGAATTCTCCTTTAAATCAATAAATTAATGGTGTTAAGGTAAATAGATTGACAATCATGATAGAAGTGCATAATTTAAAATTAATAAAGGACCAGAGTGATGCTATGGGAGAATCAACTTCTCTAAGAGATAATTATTTTGATTTAACATCAACTTATAAACCACAGAAAGTTGAAGATTATCCATATTTGATGAGACATTTTAGTGGAAATATGAGATTGTTTCCGCGGGTCGGGGGTTAATGTGGTGTTGAGTCACTAGTGAGATGAAGGCTGCTCCACCTTGAGGGCTTCGCTGTGAAGGAGCCATTGCTGCTGCTGGCTAAGCTCCCGGGCGATTCCAGATGCAGCTTTTTGTCTTGCGGTTGAAGCCTGACAATGAGGCCACTAATCAGTCTGGCGGCCTTGCTACAGGGCAGACAGCAGAGGTCCTAGTCGCTGTTCTGGGAGCCAATCAGACACGCGCTGACAGTGAGTTTCAGGATCTGTTGAGTTCTTGTGATTTTGACAGTTAGACTCAGGTAATTGTGCTGGCTGGATGAAAAACTTCAAAAAGAGAGCTCTACAACATTAAAGCATGAGGAATCTTGGTACGGAAATATAAAACACAAAAAAGAAAAAAAAAAGTAAAGTTATACTTTAGGTGAAGAAAAAGAAAATTAAGAAGGGTATCTAAAAATCTAAGATAAAATAGAGAACAGCTTCACAGATTACAGGGACAAGTCTGAAGGGGAAGTCCCCTGAGGCTTCTTTTTATCAGCTTCTCAAGTTTTTAGCCATGGACAAGGCGCTTCCCACCGAAACCTCAAACGAACACCATATCCTTTGTTCTGAGTTTGGGAATTTTTCTTAAGATGGCGGCTTCACTCCTGTGTCTCTGAAATGGTATCTCATGTTTCCTCTGCGTTTTAATTGAAATTCTATGTGCAAAGATCACATACTTTAAATGTTATAGTCCAACAGCCATGATTTGAAACATAACATTGCATCATGATTATGTAAAACCCTCAGAAACACATGTATAACAACAGCTTTTGTTTGAGCTTACATTTAAAAATTGGACCATTCTTTAGGGAAACACATGCTGACGAACATTATCTAACTTACCAAATGATTGGATAACTTGATTTCCATTCAGTCAGAATTGGCTTAAACAATATAACAATGTTAAGTCAAAAATGGGAATGCACTGTCAGATTTATGACAGTGTGTGGAGATAAAAGTGAAATCCAGAGTGAGTCTCTTGTCCATGTTAACGAAGAGTTCTCTTGTCAGTTCACATGACATGTTCACATGAGATTGAAACACCAGTACTCTAGTCTGCCAAACCTTAAGTCTATCACCCCCACTGGGAGAGGTGAAAAGGCCAGTCAGAAAGTCTGGAAAAAACACTCCCATCCTTTTTAAACCTACGTAAAGAAAGGTTGTGCTCTGGAAAAAAAAAAAAAACAAAAAAGCAAACAAGACTGTGACTGTGCTGGATGTGGTAAACTTTAAATATCTTTCTTTTACGACCCCTGAAGTGGCCAAAATAACAGTCAGTATACATTTCAATTTAATAAAACTGGTTCACCTGATAAAAACCTATAGACATTAAGTATGCAACAGGTGATGATGAGTCAGATGTAGACACTTCTTCATTTTAAGTGGCGATAAGACAAAAAATGACTACTGTTGCAGTTTACATACAGCAGATAAAGGTGCCGTATATTCTTGTAGGATTTTCTAATATCATTTTATTATTTTTTTTCTTTTTTATAAATACAAGTATGAATCTGGTTACCATCTCCACTAACTGCAAGAATTCAAGGTCAATGGTGACTGACTTCTAGTGGAGGGAATGATCACTTTTATCTTCTGCACCATGCCGAAGACAAACAGTTGCAGCACATCAGAGGGGAGGGGTCACATGCTTTACTATGGCAACAATGCTCAAGGAAAAAAAAGAATACTTGTTACCAAGGTGATGTGTGTTCCCACATTGCAAATGTAGGTAGAAGATGAAGAGATGCTCCATCTCAAGGCAGCTGCGATTTCAAAAACCACACTCCATCAAGTAATGTCATTAGGAGATGCTGCCTACTCTTCATCTCTGATTTTTTTTTTGTTCCTAAAAAAATTCTCCTCATAAAAATCTGTTATGGAAGTGTTTTGGATTGAAATGTACATCTTTAATCTGCAGGGTTATCATATGATTGTAGCTCTCTCTGGAAAAATGGGAGATGAATTCATTCTCTGTTGCAATAATCAGCTCAATACAGGAAATTGTTGTAGTGTGTAGTAGGAAAGGAACATCCAGCCAAATATAGGAAAAGATGATCCCCGGAGCACACGGATTCATGAAGTTGTTTTTGTCTTGCAATCCTTTTCTAGTTTTAATCTCAATCATAATCGTAATGATGCTTTGTACAGTACTATAATCCAGATATCCTGAAGATTACGATGTGCAAATGGAAAAAAAAAAAAACAACAAATTCTTATACCTTTAAAAAGGAATCAATCTTAGAATCAAAGCAATCCACTTGTCTATATTCTCCACTTATGCTGACACTCTTCTGCTAATGAATCATTGATGGTGACCCTCCTCTCATGCTATAGCTTCAAAGCCAGCCTCCTTTTCTTTAACCTTCTCAACACTGAGGTCTTCCAGATTACACCATCCGAGATCTCGTAATATGATCAGGCTGCTTAGGCTGACGAGCTCCCGCTTTTAATTAAGGACTTTTGTCTGGGGAAGCCAACACCAGCGTTAATGAAAGGGACAGGCAGTAGGGGAACTTGGGAGGGATATAAATAGCAGATTTTGTAGGGTAGGATTCCCTGTCGGGTTGGAGCCAAACTCATAGCAGATCACGCCAGCTGATTAGCATAGACATTCTCCCATGGCTATGGATGCAGATGTGCCTCAGTGATGATGTAGACGGGATATACCGAGGAACGTGCTAATACAAACACATATACAAGGCTCTCATTTACATGTATAAATACAGGAACGTGCATGTAAATCCACTCTAAAGCATTCTGCAAACAACAGCTATTGCCTTGTATTTCCAGGATTGATACTATTTGTCTTATATTTAAGCACAGTGTCAGTGCAGTTTGATGGCAGAAGATGTCAGGTTCAGTTATCAAGTCCTTCTGAAGTGACAAGGGTGTCCTAAATATCATTCCCCTGTACATCCAAAATTCATGTTTCCAAGCAATGTTGTTGTAACATCAGGTAATCTAGTCACTCTCTAATCTAGTCACTCTCTCTAGACACTTTCTTGACTTCTCTTTTCTCTTAACTTTCTTCTTCTATTTTTAATCAATTTTTATAATTGTTAATATTTTACTTGAATTAGAAGTAGCGCCTTAAGAAACCAAATTCAACAGCCTTCAATGCCACCTGCTGTGTTGCTTTCCATTTGACAATAAAGCTCTTGAATCTTGCCAAACCAGACTACACCAAACTTTGACTAGAAGATAATGCCGGAAAGTTATTCTGGGTAACGCTTGAACTCGTCACCTGTAGCTGAAGAAAAAGAATTTGAAGGATGAATTGTCTGAACATCACTGATTCATATTACACAGGAGGAGTGTTCAGTGAATAATGAAGAACACAGCAGCACGTGGATAGCAGAGCGAGCGTTGAGACATATGTTGTGGCTGCTTTCCAAAAGAGTTGTATTTACCTTTCAACAGCAAGGTGATCTGTGTGCAGACGTTATTCTCCTATATAAGCTGTAGGCCTTTTCTTTACTGTGTGATTTTCTTTAATTGAATGTGTTCATCCTCCAAGATTTTATTCTGTGTTGAAGTAAATACAATCAAGGTCAGTCCATTCTTCTGCAAAGCCAGTCATCATGATAATCCCTTAGTTTATCAACAATAGCTTTTTTGTGTCTAACACTGCACTGGTGGGTGTTTTTGTCTGTACTCTTTGCGTCTTCATGGTAAATGAGGGTGTTGTGTCTTAAAAAGAACAATACATGCTGTAAATTACATAAACATGCATATGTGAGACCTGTAGGAACATGTAGCCTTGTTTCGCATATGACAGCAGTTTTCTAGAAGCATCTGTGTGTCTTGAATTACACTCATATTATGTTTCACCTTCTATTTCTGCTTGTGTAAAACATGCCTTTAAAAAAAAATAAATAAATAAATTTAAAAAAATGAAACGATAAAAGGAGATACATAGGGCTTTTTCCCCGGGTCTATTTTTGAATCATCAGTGAAATGGTTTATATTATGAAGTGCAATTAGCATTTCAAAGTGTCCTTTTCAACTGCTGATTGTCAGCTTCCAGATGAAATCTTCTTCCCAATATGAGCCCCTGTTTTAAGCTGAAACCGGTAGAAACTTGTGTTTATTAAGTCAATCTGTTGGTTGACTGGTCCTAATAATATAAAACCTGTGACAAAGCTACAAAACTCCTGCTTTTGTCTGAGTTCCTGTTATAAAGATTAAAAAAAGATTATTCCACCTGCGTTACAGTGAAATCAATTGCGGAAATAAATCTTGGCTGTCAAAATGTAAGCGTATAAATGCTACACTACAATAATTAAGCTGAAGAAAGCAAAGTGCCAGAACAAGCAAATACTGTACATTAATCATTGTTATTTGTTAATGATGGAATCCTGAACTAAATACTATTTTGTAGTCAAAGAATGCTGACACCACACATTTATAAATAATTATTTGCTCTACAAGCTTTTCAGTGAGTGGGTGATTTAGATGCAGTGTCTGATTAAACAATATTGCGTCTTAGTACAGAATGTTTTATTGTTTCTAGAACTATATCAACCTTAAAAATATTCATTGCGAAAGAAATATCTGCTACTATAAATCCTCCACATTAGAAATTATTTCATGTATGAGACTGGGACAAACCTTCAGGGGTTCACAATGTGTGGCAAACTTCAGAGCTCATATTTCAGCTTCTGTGGCATGCATCTGGCAACCCAACAGCATATGAGAGCCTTTGGTGCATATCTGTCAAACCGTGCTGTTTGAGACAAAGCTGGCAACCCAGTAACCGTCGAGGTTTGAGGCAGAGTTGGCAGCCCTCTAACCCTTGAGATTTCTGACACATATCTGACAAACTTGGTAACCCTCGAGATTTCAGACACATATCTGGCAACGTTTCATCCCACCAGGGTTAGCTCCACATGGTGCATCTTGATCTGGCAACACAAACAGCCTCCAACAACGGCGGGGAGCAGACTGCCGTCGAGGATGGAACTGGCAACACACCATGATTAGCCAGTTTCTGCCCTTACATGTTTGGCCTTGTTGAATATAGACAAAGCAAGCACAACAAAGTCAAAAAAGTAGCAATTAATTACACAGTGGTTGTAATTATACATACATATGTTCTTGCAGATGCTCTTTATTTTACAAAATAATAAAAAAAAATATATATAGCAGTTTATAATTACCTTATGAATGTTAATTAATTTGCAGGACTTAGCTTTAATGTTAACAAGGTTTTGTATGAAGAAAGTGAGATGAGGGCTGACTCAAAAATGCAGTTCTTAGAAAACAATAAGCCACTGTGCTAGTAGAGAGGACATGTAGAATCAGATAGGTTGGCACACAACTTGCTGACTTTTGAAATGTCTTCTACTGAGAGTGTATTTGCTTTGTAGCACGAATTTCTTGAATTATGTCATTTAATTACATATAGCTTTTAGTGACCTCTTTTTATAGATCCACACTCATGTATTATTAACATGGGTTTCATGTGTTTTTCTGTCGTACATTTCCTCAACAGTGCCTCCTGCAGCAAATCCTTTAACCTTGGCGTGACCCCGCCATCACATTAAGATGCCACTGGGGAGGCTCTGCATTTGCTTGTGTCCTTTGAGGATGCAGTAGTGCCTCTTGTTTTCTGGTTTTATATCATGTATGCTGGAGTGTTCTGGTGTACTGTACATGGGTTGTGCATCACACATAGGTATATACACCCTAATAGGGAATAGAAATGTAGTCATATGTTGGCATATTTCTCACCTTTATGTGTGAGTATTATCTACCTGTAAATGTTTTCACACCCACTTTCATACTTATGCAGCATGTGTTAGCCCTTGTGAAGACTTTATTCCCAAGTTTATCTTTAGCATTCCTTCCATTTAAATACTAATAATGAAGCTTCACGGCATAGCTCATTAAACATGCTAGTATATTTGCTGCTTCAAAATGTGCAATGAGTGAATTTGCTGCCCTTGTTTGCCGTTGCCCTTTGAATGTATGACTCAGGACTGCAGCCTTGCAATGCTCGGTGATGCGAACCGAAACTGAGAACGATTGTGCTCCACAGCCATACGGGACAGGTGAGGGAAAAGAAAGGGAAAGGGACAGAGAGAAAGAGACAGAGAGAGAGAGAAAGAGGCAGGCTGCTGTGAGGTAATCCTTCCTTCTGCACCAACACAGCTCTGTCCGAGCTCCGGCCAGAGCTGCAGCAAACAAACAAAGAACCCTGGGTGTTCATTTCCACTGCAATGACCAGGGCACATGATTTTACTGTTTGTTTTTTGTTTGTTAAGTTGAACCTGAAGGCTGAGATGATGCTTAAGGTATATCTTGACATGCTTATTGTTTACTATATGTGTTTTGGAAACATTTGTCTTTCTTTCTAGTATTAGTCAGTTTTTATTAAAGTAGGCTAGCATACATTTTTGTCCTGCATTGTATCCTATGAACAGCTCTTGTCAAAGTCTGTAAAGAGCTAGGTTTTACAGTAATGCTACAGGACACGCAACGCATCAAAGCAATAGGTTAGCCAATGGTAGCTTGCTTAGTACCTATCCTCCCTAAGTCTGAGAATATAAGTATACATTTCCATAAGTAGGGAGACTCAGTCAAAAATGTTTGTATCAAAAGCCAAAATATCCTGATTTTATGACCTT
>JANJYP010000326.1:0-11298 GCA_024605115.1 Rastrelliger brachysoma | reverse complement strand
AAAGGAAACATTAAATAAGGGATTTGAGCATGATAAAATCTGAATAAATTGTTAAAATTTGATTTGAAACATTGAACAGATTAATATTATGGGGCTAATCCCCCCACAAAATTTTTGAAGAATCACATCATCACAAAGAAATTTCCATAGTGAACTCTGGGAATCTTGAGGTCCCCACTTGGCCCGGATGCTCATCCTGTACTTGAGTATCTGTACTGTTGGTCACATGGGGACGTGTGCACAACAATCTCACAGTTATGATCTGTTTATACATACATACACATACACACATACACACACAGTCACACACGCTAAAACCCAACTAAAAGAAAAAAAAAAGTTCACAGGTACTTAAATCTTCAGGGTTAAGAGAAATAAAAATGTTATTAGTGTCGATGGTTAAATGTAACCAGAGCTGAAGGAATAAGCTTAAGAACTAAAATATGCATGCAGCCAGGCTGTCTCTCCTCTGGTTGAAAGGTAAAAGAGGGGTCAGAGGTCAGTGATGCTGTCTTTGTTCTGTTCTGGCAAAGTCTGAGACACAGAATGGGCACATTTGCCAAAACAGACTGAAACTGACTGTTGATAAGGGTCGGCGAAAAAAGTGTATACAAGGAAGGGAAAAGACACACAGACGCGCACACACTTTTTTTTTTTTTCAAATCACGCATCGTCCTCCGCATCCACTCACATGTCCAAAGAACAGCTGAGTAGAGTCAATCACTCTATTTTCACATTATCACATGCCTTTGGGACATTTTGAACATGCAAGCAGAGTTCTGCGGAGGGCTGCACTCTGGAGTCAGGCGCCCTTCTGTCTTTCTCTCTCTCTCTCTCTCTCGCTGTCTCACACACACATGTAACACACATATGTACACACACACACATGCACGCAACAGACGCACTCAGCAAATCCTGCTTTGGTCGGTGTGTGCACGCGCTACCTTTGGCTGTGCGCATCAGGGGTGAAAGGTCAAACATCCTGACCTCAGGGAGCCTCCACAGGTACACACCAACCATCTCAGAACCTCCTCCCCATCTATATCCGCCCCCCCCCTGCTCCGAACAACCCGCCCCCTGCCCCCCACCACCTGTGCCTTTGCAGGCTTCACCCCATCCCTTCATTCCATATCAATGCCCACCCATCTCCATAGCAACTCACAGCTCCCCGAGCAAGGGGTCTCACTATCTTGTAAAAGGAGGTAAATGTAATTAGTGGTGTGCGTATGTGTGTGTGTATATGTATGTATGTGTGTGCAAGTGTGTGTAGGAAATGTACCCTGCGTGAATGTTTGTTTGTGTGTGTGTGTGTGTGTGTGTGTGTGTGTGTGTAGGTGTTAAGAGGTATCAGTGGTTCAGTGGTGTCTCTCTTTAATCTTCATCACTCCTTTCTTTCTGCCCCTCGCCTTCAATCACCCTTCCACCATCTTTTTCTTCTTCTTCTTCTTTTTGTCGTCCTTTCTGTCTTCCTCCTTCCTTCCCTCACTCTTTATTTTTGGACTTGGAAGATGAACAGGCGCAGGTTGATGTTTTTGGCGGCCAGCAGTTTGTTGCACTCCACTGAATCGGAGATGGGCAGAGGGACGTAGTCTGTCTCGTTGGCATCGTTGCTGAAGGAGTGATGGTGGATGACCGGCTTGATGCGGACGTCATCATACGGCCCCTTCAGCAACAGGAAGGAGCACTCCAGGGCTGAGTTCACCTGCAGACACAGAAATATACTGCCTGATTTTTTTTTGTTATACACAAGTTGCATGCTAAAGTTAGGTAATTGTTTGTCAGCTTCCTCTGAATCTCATCCAAATATAGCACAGAATACAGATGAGGCTAAAACCCAACATGTCCTCTTGAAGCATCGGTTGTTTCTAAGTTACACAGCCACAGTGACACACAACATAAATGTAATGTAGCGTTGAGTCTATCGTGGTTTGTTTTGGTTTTAATTTTGTAATTCTGAACAAACGATCTGTGAATTGTTTCAGTCGCCCTGCAATCTTCCTGGTTGGTTTCAAAACTTCTCTGTTCAAACCACATAGACCTGATGACGCGTTACATCATCCGCCCTGAAAACAAGCAGTCAACTGCCCTTTCACACGTAGCACACAGCAGGAGATCTTACGTGTCAGACACATTCTCACCTACTGGAAATACTTGTTTGGTTTAGGCAAGGGGGGTATGAGACAAGGCATGATGCAAAAAAAATGTTGCAGTAGTAGTTCTGCATTTTTAAGTTTTTATTGTAGGAGAAATAACAGGAACTCCTCTCTCCTATTACCACTAGCTTCACAGTGAAGCGTTCAATCCGAGTCAGCTGACTTAGTGGTATTTAATGTGTTAAATAGTCACTGTAGATGACTGCTAGAAATCATATTTTATGTCTTGTTTAAGTTTATATTCTGCTTGTTCAACAGCTATTTGATCAGTTGCTCATACTGCCTCCCTTCTTGACTGATATTTTTTGCACTTACAGTAGCAAACAGTTGTTGCTTGCTGTGAATTCCTTGGAAAATTTAACTGTTGTATTTGCACATGGATTCAATTTAACATTACACAGACTGTGTACTGGTGAGCTGGCAGGGTAATGTCTGCTTAATGTCTGGTCCAACTGATTCGGACATTTGCAGTGACACAAACAGCTCCTCTGGTAATGTCTGGAAAATTTCAGTGTTACAGTGTATGTGTGTGAGAGGCTACGGACAGACAGAGCGGTGTGTGTGTGCGTGTGTGTGTGTGTACCTTGCTCTTGAGGATGAGCTGGAAGGAGAGGGTGCGCTTGCAGGACAGGTTGGGGTTGCGCTCAGAGTCATTAACACGGGCCTTCAGCACCCATGTCTGGTTGAGAACAGTGAAGCGTGGCGTTTCATAGTACAAACGGGTGATGAAGTCATCAGTGCGGTACGGTCTGAATTGCACCTCTGGAAGGACCCATTTATGGCAGAAAAAGTAGGAATAGGGAGAAAGGCCACATGTAGAAATGAGTGGAGAACCAAAGTGATACATAAAAAGTATAAAGTAACATCTGGAAGTTAAAATAACCAATTTCCTTGTCAAACAACATTAAGATATTTGCTTTTTGGGCAGTCTCTCATCAGCCTCTCTCTGGTGTTTGTGTGTACCTGTAAACCCAATCTTCTCATAGCAGAGCAGGCTAAAGATACTGTTGTAGAGCTGCATGTCTCTGCGGTGGCTCTGGTCCATCTCTCCCAGTATTCCCATCAGCTCTGTACCAGTCTTGGTGGGATGGGAGCACTCACTCTCATGTGCTGGTAGCTCATGGAATGGACCTTGCCAAGGGCAACCAATCCTCTTGTACTTACACTGTGTCACCCTGGCAACATAATGGCAAGTGTGAGTTAAAAGACATATAAATTAGATGCCTTACAGAGATGCTTAGTGGTGAACACTGGTTACTTTCTTGCAGTGAGTGAAAGGAACTAATGATATCTAAGGTACTAATTAACCCAGGTTGTGAACCAAGGCTAATTAATACTGTACTAATTATAAGTATGTGCTGAGAGCCAAATTCAGGAAAGAAAGACAAGGATTCATATCAATTACAACTTGAACAGAGGTGCTTTTCAATGAAGACCTGCTTTTACTTTCTTACAGTAAAAGTTCAGAATTAATGATATGAAAGGTACTAGTTAGCCTCACGGTGAACCAAGGCTAATTAAAACCTCACTTACGTAATGCATCTTAGATTAACTGCAAAGTTTTATCTGACACACACTACTGAGTGCCAGTGATAAGGATTACGCATTTTCCTTGAACAATACTGCGTAACAGATGGCGAGTTTTGAATCATCCTAAAGCTCGACTGTTGTATTCCTGAGGATAACAACATCACAGCAGCAGCACATTTTTCTGTCTGGCCTGGCCAAAAACATGACTGCCATGGCTGTTGTCATGGTAACATTAGTATAAGCACTGCTGTCCTAAGCAGGGTCACCTGTTGCTATAGCAACAACCCCAAAGGATTCAGTGCATGCAAATTTATCCAGCGGGAATATAATAAACATACAGCAAACACACAGTCTGTAATCACATCAGATGTTTTTGTGCTCAGAAGTCACATGTCGCATACTCGTTCGTCTTCCCCAAATCAACTCTGTGTGACACTGTGCTGCTGTGTTATTACACGCTCTCATTTACACACCCATGTACATACAATGAATTTTGTTATTTATGCCTGTTTGCAATGTTCAAATCATCTGAATGAGTCTAAAAAACATATGATTAATGTGTCTGTAGCTGTTTGGTTTTGGTAGTTTTCAAACATTTGTAGGTTAACTAACTCTGACTGTAAGTATGGCACATTCACTATCTTATGGCATGTTTCTCAGTACAGTTCTTGACTGTGTGTGGTGAACACCTGTCTTGGCACTCCTCTTTCTGGTGTCTCTCTAAGCTGGAGCGGGGGAACTGTTTTAGGCAGAAGGTGCATTCTGTTGGCAGCTCACTGACAGCCTTCTCCACTGCGAGGTTCCTGCAGCACAGGTTCTTGCTGATCTCACACCTACGCAAACACAGAAAATAACAAATCAGACCTTCCTCCAACAGTATGTATTACATATGTGATACACAGTGCGTGCACAAGAGTTTCTGAACAATGCATAGCTTTGAATTGTTGTCCCAGTTGTTATTGTGTTCACTGCGGGAGATATTTCAATACATGCTGTAGAAATAGATCTTCAAAAAACAAATAATTCCAGTTATTGGTCAGGTACAAAGCACTTAAATACTGAACACTGCTTGTTATTTGTGTCTACTGTACATAGAGCCAGTCTTTTCAGTAAAATGGACATGACAGGAAAGTTTTTATTCAGTCCCCTGTCAATACAAAGATTAATCATGTGCCAATGGTTGTTGGCAATAAGCAACTGAGGCCATTCTGATCTTTCTCCCAGTCAAGCCGAAAGTGCTATGACTGTGAATAAGATACTTTGCAGCTCAAAATTTAATATTTTGAAAGGAACTTTTTTTTTTTAATTCACCCAATGATTTTAGCATCTAAATTATTTTTGTGACACTAGTTTGTAGAGTAAGTGGAAATTCTTGCTATCATGACACTCCAGTAATGACCCCTAAAAATGTTTATTTAAGCAAAATTATCAGATTTGGTTGTAGCAATATAAATACACAATGATAATTCATCTGCTAACTACAATCAAACTAAAGCAGCTAGCATCATGTAATGTGGACTATGCAGCTAGTTTGACTTTCTATGTAGACTCCTCAGTTTTTGCTTGTGAACCTGAGGTACCTGCAGTTGGGACATGTGGCCTGCTCCTCCTTGAGACGAGAATCAGCCAGAAGGTGGATAAAACAGCCTGCACACATCAAGTGTCCATTGGTACACTGAAAAAGTTAAGGGGACAATAAAACAAAGTGTAAGTGGGAAATAGGAAACATAATGAGGATGAGGATGCTAAATGGGATGAGCCATAGATAAAGGCAATGTCAGAAATGATTAAAACCTAAACTTTGTGTTTGTCTTGTGACAGCATAAACTGTTATAAAGGTTGTGGTAATATTTCAAACTATAAGCACAACAACTCAAAAAGAGATATTTGGAGAAAATATTTAAAAAAAAATTGGGACTATTTTACTCAAATCAAAACCTGGGGGAAATGCCATTCAAATATTTGACTGAGGCTATGCATATTTCATTAGTCTGTTTCATTTTCAGTTAAGTTATAACAAAGGATTGACTAAAGCTGCCCAACAACAACATGGCAATTACCAAAAACAAGAGAATTAGAAATATTACAACAAGATTACAATTTAAAGGTACTTTCATATGGTGTAAATGTGAAGTTCTGTATTTAAATAACAGCCATGATTTGTTGTAGTAACTGTCCTGCTGTTATTTACTAGTTGTGCTTCTCTAAATCAAAGTGTATCTATACATGATTGCATGTTAAGGGCAGTAGATTGCATATGGAAAGAATGCCAACTTGTGTTTATACTGTTAATAAATAAACTGCTGCTTTAAACATAGAGTATGTGTTGCATGGTACAGCAGGGCTTGTAACTGTGTAACACTGATGATTAATACAAAATGTGTTCACTTGACATTGAAGAGAGCAGTTAGAGGCCATTGTGGGGAGCAGTGGGGGTAGGTTGTAGTGAAGGGCAAAGGACAAATTTAATTGTAGGTTTTTGCTGACTTCTGTCTGTTTCACTTTTGAGTATAGGGACAGGGGATGTGGGCTTTTTAAGGATAATTCACAGTATAAATGCCATAAACTTGAGCCAGCACAGCTGACCACTGGGCCTGGGTGTGTCTGTTCTCTCCACTCAGCCTCATGGCTCAGTTTGCAGCCTGGACACTTGGGCCTTGTGTTGGATCCAGTATCACTAAAAATAAATGGAGCTGGCCAACACATTCAACAGGTTGACTTGAAGATTAGGTGCTGGGACACATACTGGGGATGTTCTAGTATGATATGCAGCTGGTTTTGCTGTTGCTTTGAGGGGAGTTTTAGGGTTATGAGGGGAAGATTTGTGATTGACACCACGTTTACCTGATACACAGACGCCTTGGGCAAGTCTAGGCACACGGTGCAGCACAGCACTGAGTACAGTCTCTCCTCCAGCTTTCCTGACTCTCCCTCGGGGACTTTAACCCTCTTCTTGGGTGGCTCGTCTGGGTCAGGCTCGGGCCCTTCTCGCCGTATCCCGACCTCCTCCTGCATGGCTGCGACCCCGGCGACAGCCTCCGCCGCTGCCCCCACGGCTCCGACCCCCAGGCCAGCCGAGGAGGAGCCAGGGGCGGCCGCAACGCCCACGTCTCTCTCTTCCAGTGAAGACATGGCGACAGGGCTCTCTAGAAATATTTTAGATGTAGCTTTTTTCTACCCCCTTGCTGCGACCCGGCTGAGCCCGAAATAATAGCAGGGTTAGCTCGGGGCTAGCTGATAACCTGTCGAGCTAGCGGTCAGCTGACAGCTAGGCTAGGCTAGGCTAACGAGACGGAGGCAGGCTGTCACACAGGAAAGCAGGATAACTGCTTATTATTAATGTCACTCTTACACTCGCGAAACGGGTATTTTAACAAGCGAATGATTGTGTAATAACGAGCTCATGTGCAGATTGTACTTGATTGCTATCGGCTAAGTTAAATGTTTACTAGTTTTTAGTTGACTTACAGTGACGCTAGCAGACCGTGCGGCTAGCTCCGTTGACAGAGACTCAGCCGTCCTCTCTGCAGCCAGAACAAAAACAACTCTGGCGGCTCTCAGCTGGTGTTGTTGTGCTCTCTCTCTCACTCTCACTCTCCCTCTCTCTCTCGACGCCGTTATTTCGCAGTGACAGCAGATTAACACCGGTTGCGGCCCAGCTCACGGCTGCTCGTCTAATACCAGTCCCTGCTCCGGTACCGGCTGACTGTCCGGGGACCCGTCGGTGAGATTATTACAGCCGCGGCGGTTACAGACACTTCAGCTGGGACTCGTCTCTCTGGCTTACACAGCCATCTTTGTTTTTCCCCCCTCTCCCTCTCTCTCTCTCCCCCCTCTGTCCGTTTCCCTAGACTCTCACCCTGTGCAGCCTTTTACGACTCCTGGTCAAATGCTGAGTTATCACCCAGGTTACGTCTCGATCGTGGCTAACTACAGTTTAAAAGTAAATACTGAGCCGCTCTCTGTGTGCCGGTGAGTACTGGGGCTCAGCCGTGACTTGGCTGACAGCGGAGTGTTTTGTTGTGGCAGATGACTTGGGGTATTTAAAGAGTTTTAAACGGCGCATGCGTATTGATCACCTGCAGGGTCAGGGTATGGCAGGACTTGAAAGGTGACCAAAACCTGATATGCGACAAATTTAGGCCAGTCCACCAGAGGCATCCTTCATACATGTTTAATGTTTGCTACGTATGTATAACACCTTTATAACGCTAAACACACTTTAACGCCCTGTTCCTGCTTAGTGTACTGACACCGGTGATGGTCCTGTGGGAGCTGCCTGTGAACAGTGTTGGAGAGTAACCAGTTAAATGTAATTTAATTACAGAATAAATGTAAATATAATCCGTCACAGTTACTGAGAAAAATGTGTAAATAATTTAGTTAATTATGAAAATGTTGTTTTCCCCCCCTTTTTTTAAAAAAATAAACATGTTGCCTAATACGTATATTGCTGTTTTTATTTCTTTTAAATCAATAATTCTTTATATTTTGTAAATAAATTAATGACCCGGCCTTAAATCACAGTACCAATTAATCTCATGCCAGACTTNTTTGTAAATAAATTAATGACCCGGCCTTAAATCACAGTACCAGTTAATCCCATGCCAGAGTTTTTTTTTTTAATAAAATGCCTTTATCCTACTTAATATTCCAAAATCTACATTAAATAATAAATTTTCAAATGAGAGCTAAATCCTGCCTATAAGAAATGATCTTCCTCATGTCATGCCAGTAGGATCCATGGAAAACACAAGAAATTAGATTTTGCTGGGCTCAATGGGTTACTCCAACAGTTGGAAACATTCATTAGAAAATTTAGAAAAGTAATCAAATGTAATAAGCTACATTACTTTGATTAAGTAATTGAAATTGCTGCATTACTTTTTAAGTTTTAAATACGGTAATTAGTAATTAGTAACCTATTACTTTTCCAAAGTAACCTTCCCAACCCTGCGTGTGTGTGTGTTTTAAGGATGCATTAATAATCCAGACAGAAAAACAGGACGATACAGTTAAAGAAGCCCCTGACTGTCTCTGGCACAGATAATAGGTCAACAGCATTTGTATGTTTTTTCATCCCCTTCCACGCCCTAAATATTTGACTTAGCAAGCCTGAGAATGGGGGGTTGTGTATTGGGGTAGGTGGGGCGGGATGTCAGAGTGTCAGCTGTCTGCAATCTACAAGGACATGGCTAACCACTCCCACTGGGCAGACAGATATACCTTATTTGGTCTGTGTGGAATGGCAAAGGAGCCATACCACCCTCAGCAATGTACACACAGTTTATCCAGTAGCTGTAAATGGTCACACAGGCATGCATGCCCATTGTCCCATTCTGGTTCTTAATACACATTAATTTGTCCACAGAGTGATAATTACAGAACCAGGAATATTGCTTCAAACCAACTGTAGATTCATACCAGTGCAAAATGTATTGCATAACCACAAACATTTCCAGGAATTAGTTTATGGAACTTATATTTTTAGTTTACGAACGTATAGTAAATTCTGCTCAATAAATTATCCTGGTAGATACTTCTAGGAATGAATTTCTTGGGAGTATTCAGGAGGTCGGTGTTGGNATTGCTTCAAACCAACTGTAGATTCATACCAGTGCAAAATGTGTTGCATAACCACAAACATTTCCAGGAATTAGTTTATGGAATTTATATTTTTAGTTTACGAACGTATAGTAAATTCTGCTCGATAAATTATCCTGGTAGAGACTTCTAGGAATGGATTTCTTGGGAGTATTCAGGAGGTCGGTGTTGATATACAAGCGATCAAAAATAGATCACTGACGGGCACGATAAATTTTTCATATCCTTGAAGTTAACCACAGTTTACAGGTACAACAGAGGGATGATTAAAACAAAGAAGCTTAATAAATTTACTACTAAAGTATTTTAATGAATACACCACAACATTAGAAACATGACAACCGGGAACATGTTTACATGCAATTTGAGCCCTACTTGATTAATTTCAGCACAATTATAGCTCACTAGTTCTCATCACACCCTCTTAGATGGACACATACCTCAGCCATTACACAGCATCTCTTCATCAATTCATGATTGTAGGATAAATAGATTACACACACTTATGAGATTTATCTAGCTGCAATCAATCAGATGCTATTCAATTGTTAGAAAGTAAATCACATCATCTGCAGGTCACTGAAAGATTCGGATGCCAAGAAATCAGTGGTATTGTCCGGAACAATGAAAGTGATGACCCTGATCTAATCACACAGTCAGACAGGAGGTCGTCAGTGAGGCTGCGGCTGTGCGGGTGAGTGCGGGTGGTTGATTGTGGTGTCAGTGGTCAGATCGCAGTGGTTTTTTTTAGCTGAGTGCTTTTGGCCAGTAGCTGTGGTAAGGTTCTGCAGTGGAGAGGTAAAGTTGTGCTGATGGAGGGAGTGGGTTAAAGAAGTTGCTGCTGGGTGGTAGGATGGTTGGTGTTGCGTTGAGTGACCCAGTGTGGTTGGAGGTTGTGAATTGGGTGTCTTTTGTGTTGATTGCCGTGTTTCAGACAAGGATGGGGGGTTCAGTTTTGGCTGAATGGGCATTTAGCTGACTTTGGCTGGTTGGGCTGATGGAGTCACAGTCACTGTTTGACAGATTCAGAAGTGAATACTGAATTCTCTTGATCTCCTTGGCAGTCAGGTTTCTCTGGAGGTGTGTGTGTTTTGATCTGTGGTGACATGCTCTGGACTGTACTTGTCTCTGTTAATAGTTGCTGTGAAGGTTTATTCTCCTCTTTTCTTCTTTCTGTGTTCATCTCAGCTTGTCCCTCGTAATGTCTGCTGAGCTCCGCTTTATGTGTGGCTAACACCTGGCTGCTACTGTTTCTTTTGTCTGTAACTGCTTCTTCCGTGTTGATCTGAACTGATCGTGGGACTTTCTGTAGTTCTGCTCCAGTATCGACTGTGCTCTCAGGTTTGTCTGTGAGCGCCCTCTGTCTGCAAATTGAAGCCATTGCCTTCACCCAAGGATGTAGCAGGGTCTGCTCAGCTGTCAGCCGCACTGTGGGATCCGATTGAAGCAGAGCTCGAACAAGGCATCTGGCCTCTGCAAACAAACACAACACACACACAAACAACAGAGTAATAACATTTTTTAACAATTGGATCTATTCACACGAAACATACAAACAATAAAAGACATCTCTGTAATTTGATGCATTAAATGTGTGGGTGTTTCTGTCATCATACAGTGTATCTCTGCACTTCTCACCCTCTGAAATGGGGTCCCAATAGGGAGGCAGGAAGTGGAGCTGTCCTTGTTTTATTAGCTGGAACAGTTCTTCCTGGTCTCGATCCCGACTGCGAAACGGGGGGAAGCCACACAGCAGGATGTAGAGAATAATACCCAGCGCCCATATGTCCACAGCTACCCCGTAACCTGTTATTTTTGGGATATGTAAATATTGTTCAAAGGCTAACAAAGCATCTAGAGTACAGAGTGATACAGCATTACAACATCCTGTTTCAACACTAACCTGTTTCAGACAGAATCTCTGGGGCTACATATGTGGGTGTACCACATATAGTGAAGACTGGTTCAGTCACAACCATGGCAAGACCAAAGTCTCCCAGTTTCAGCCGAC
>JANJYP010000323.1:0-10027 GCA_024605115.1 Rastrelliger brachysoma | reverse complement strand
TTAATCAGTGAAATCACCTGTTGAAGTGTTTGGAAGGAAAAACCTGCATACACGTGGCTCTCCGTGGTACATGATTGCCCACCCCTGGGTTAGATGCTCAAAATTCATTCCTAATCCACCTAAAACCAAAACCACCCTCTTCCCATCTTTTTTTCCCCGCCCTTCCTCCATCCCTCCCACACCCATACACACACACACCCACACTTTCACGCACACAGTACACCTATTTCCATGGAGTCAAATTATAATATAACAATAATACAGAAGAGAAAAAAATAATCAATAAATAAAATACATAATAAGCATAATAAAGAGTTAATTACACTCAGTAAATCATCGCAAGTGGTGTTTAATTTAATAAATATTAATAATTTGAAGACTTTTGCATTTTATATAGTTTAACATTTTTAACATTTGGTGGCTAGAGAAATAGAGCTGTCATCCACTAATTGGAAAATTGGCAGTTTAATTCCTGGCTCCTCCTGTCTACATGTTGATATGTCCTTGAGTAAGATACTTAAACCCAAATTGCTCCAGTTGCCGTGCCAACAGTATTTAAATATATGTGAATGGTTAGTTTCCTACTGATGAGCAGGTTATTACCCTGTGTGACACACATTCATACACTGTCAACAGAGTATGAATGTGTGTGAATGGCTGAATGTGACATGTAGTGTAAAAGCATTTTGAATGGTCATAACGACTATATATGAGGCCATATAAGTACTATATAATCTACCATTTACTGTTTGTATCAATGGCAGCTTGTCTAGTTAGCTCTATCAATAGGTCACCAGTCGTCTCAAGTCAGTTGCTTTTACACTAAACAAGATTTCAAAGTTCAATAACAGAGCTTGATATCTATTTTTAATAATGATCTCCATATATTTGATGATGCAGTATCTTCTAATACTTCACTGCATTCACAGTGAGCTTTCAGCATGCGTCTCATTACAGCCGGTGTTTTGTAGTCTTTCATGAAATTGCTCCAGAATTCTCTGAATGAGCTCGTCTGAAATTGTCATGGGATTGGATTTTCTTTTCATCACTGTTCGAGCGGATATTTTACCAATTCGAAATTCATAGGTTGTAAGATTTTCTTCCTGGCATGTTCTCTTTTTAAATGTGTCTTAGATCCATTGATTTAAACAGATTTCAGGTCTTTCTTTAAAAAAAAAAAAATCAATTGAGATGTCAAGTAGTCCATCTGCTCCACATGTAATCCCACTGTGCCTGTTTCAATTAGTACAAAAATCAGAGTGAGTACTTCATACTTAATAGGACGGCTCTGGCTGAAAACTCTGTGTTATCGCTCACTTTGCTTCCCGCTCCAATTGGAATTACAAATGGGCAACTCTGGTGTGGTTCATGCTTACAAATTTATTGACAAGCTTGTAAGAAATCCGACCCAGGAGTGATTGTCTTGCTTGCCTGCATGCTTTCTTGATATATTTTTTTGCACTCTGAATCATAATATCAGCGGTTCACAGCCAGGGTTTTCTACAGGGCCGTAACTGAAACCAGGAACATTTTCATTGCGGTGTCACAATGTTTGTAAGTGAAATCCAATTGAAAATGTGTGACCATGCTGTATAGTGTAGCTTATTAGAGCAGAGAAGATGGTAAAAGACTGCAGCGTTAAAAAAAAAAAAAAAAAAAAAGTCATAAAAATACTTCTGCTTTTTCATTTCATTGCTCGCTCGGGAATACAGAAAAAGGTCATTTTTGTTTTAATGTAACAGTAAAGCTTTTAACTAGTACGACGTACTCACTATACCTGCCATTATCTGCTAATGTTGGATCCATATAGGGAAGTTACTGCTGTAGATAGAGGAATAATTACACAGCCTCAAGTTATACAGAACACATATTTAATGTATGTTGGACTGAGGACAGTTCTTCACAGCCTGAAGAACTGTAGCTTTCTGCAGTAGATTGGTTCAGTTTCGCTGTCACACGCTTCAAATGTGCTTTAAAGATTCAGCGTCTGAATTTCTTTTCAAAGGCCTGTCAACTTCAATCACACTGTAGCTACCACTGTATGTTTCTAAAGCACAGCAATATCCCATTTCATCATTTTTTTTTCTTCCAAATTGTCCATCAGCCAGTCACGGAAACAAACACCTTTTCTTGTCTATTTGCCTGTCATTATTTTTCCTGCTGTGAGCTTGTTTTATTACTACAGAAGAAGTGCAATGAAGTCATCCTTTTTCATTTTCTGAACTCGCAGTGATGTCACCTCGTACGATTTATGCTTAAACCCATTGGGACTTTCACAGATCACTGCGGGAATCAGGGTTTTTTTTTTTAGCAGGGCAATATCCTGTATCTCCTTCTGTTTTCATCATATCTCGGTCCATTCAACCGGTTCCCGTTGGTCATTGGTTAAATCAACAACAACAAAAAAAAAAACACACACGCACTTTCACACTCAAATCTGAGCTGGAAAAAAAAAAAAAAGGTAGTCTTGCATGCACATACTGTACAAAGACAGTGTAATGTCAGTTCTCCGACAGCGCTGCTTGCATGTGTAGCTTGACAGTATGGGTGAGCACATGTGGGGGTGTATGTGTGAAAGAGGATTTGAGTGACAGCTAGAGGGAAACAGGCGGTAAGACTCTCGATATGAATCAGTCCTGGGCAGCTTGCTGTTGGAAGACCTTCATATCAAATAAGCTCATTACTTTTCAAAATGGTTTAGACATGGAGGAAGGCTTGTATTTTTAGTAATCGGAGGGTATCTGGGTTAGGCCTGGGATTTTCATAATAGTATATGAAAATTAGACCTTTAGGGCTTTCTTAGTAGCTCTTACAGGGATATATTACTGCATATCTTGTTGTGGGGATTAGCTTTTTGTTAGAATCCATGCAGCCGGATGCTTACGGCTCTGACAGCTACATCTGGATAACGTGAAACAATAGAGATTTTTGGAAATGATATACAGTCACAGCCATGCCTAGATATATAAACCTAATGTGAATCAGCTGCAAAAATATGCAAAGTCATGGTAAAAGTTATATAGAAATCAATGGGGAAACACTTTTAGTTTGAACACTTACTCGAATAATATCAAGATTATTTATCATTGTGTCTTCGGTGGTTATCCTAAGCGTTTAATCACAGTCAATATTGAGACAGATTAATTCAATTTAGCAAGGATATAAAGATGGCTTGTGGATAATGAATGATGAAGTGTATTCCCAACAAAGAAAACAGTCAAAAAAAAAAGCTTGTTTTTAAAGGTTTGGCAGTTTAACTCAATAGTCATCACCTTCTGATTGATGGAACTAAATAAATACAGTTGATTTGATAGTGTTTACTATGCTTCGATTAAGTTACAACCTTTTTCCAGGAACTGAACAAACAACCTGTAACTGGGGGCCTTACCAACAACAATACCATACCTTCACACCAGGACACCCAGACTGTGGTTATGGGTCATAAAAATGCAAAACAAAAAAAACCCCAACAAAACTAATTGAAAGTCTGTAATAGAACAAAAAACTCATCAAACTCAGGCACATACACCTCCACCCAAATTCACCTCCTTGAACTTGAACAACAGTGAGATGTGACATGGATGTAATTGCTAGGAATATTGTCTCATAGCCTGAAGGCTGTTGCTTTGTTCCTCTTTGTGTTTCCATGATACATGAGCTACGGAGCATTTTCTCTGAGTTGTTCTGTCAGCAACCCATGAAAATACATGTAACTTGCATTTAGCACCACCCTCTGAGCTTTTGCTGAACTAAGGTTCTAGGAACTCATCCCCAAAGTCAAAGCAGAACCTGTGAGAATGACTACACTTGTACAATGGAAAAAGGCTGCTGGTGTACTGTTCTCATTAAAGGTTGATTCAACCTAGCTTAGATTAGTTAGACAAGATAATTGATGAGATCGAGGAACAAACTGTGCAAAACAGAAGTGTAAATGGGAAGAAATAATAGTCAAACTGTCAGGTTGTAAATAAGTTTCCAGGTAAAACAAACATATTAGAAGCCAAATTGAGGCCAATTTAAAAAACTCTAAACATCCACCACTTTCTAGACTGACTCCCAGATTCAACTTTCATCAGTTTCTTATTTGCTGTAGTCTCACATCATAATTGTCACTTGCAATTCAAGATTCAGCATTTCAGTTTTAACCAGTATGTTATATGTTCCCTTTTGGTTTAAGTGGTTTTGATCATGTGTTGAAGTGGTTAACTTATTTACAATCAGGTTGATCATCTACTCATTTGTCCCGCCCCATTGGAATTTGATCTAGAAATGTCATTGTCTTCCAAAATCTCAGAAATAACATCTTGGGTGTAGCATTGTCCCAACCATTATACTGTTAAAGCTAACCTACTGTAAGCTGTATTAAACTATAATTTGCCATTAAATTATGTTCACATTCTTTTGTTAATAATATTCTAACTTGTGATATCACCATATCACTTCAGACTGGGGTTTTTATGGCAGTTGGTTCCACTGAAGCTTACATTATTTTTAGTATAAATGAACTATCAGCTCTATGTAAAGCCAGCAGCTCAACTTGTCACACAGTGTGTGGGCTTTACAGAGCTCTTGCCAGTACTTGGGAACATAATGTATATATCTAACATGCTGGGGTCATGCCCGATGACACGCTTAAAGCTCTATGATCAAGAACATTTAGTGATGATATTTCTGTGAGGAAGCCAATGATGCAACACTCACGCTGGTTCTGAGTCACCAGTTCCCAAATATGCTCTAAGAACATTTTGTATCAAATGACCTGCAGCAGAGTCAGTTTAAAGTAAAAAAAAAATCTCAAAATTGGGAATTGAAAGCTTTGGAGCTACCATTGTGTGAACAAACCTTGTTAACGCCTCTTGAGTCTGTTGTTGACTTTTCATCAAACCTTGTTGCAAGGGTTCCTTCCTTTTCCTGTGGGAGATGGTTCCGGTTAGGGTGAGCTGAGGTGTCAGATCGAGTAATCCGTTCACACAAATGGGCCAGAAGGACAGAACCTGGCCATAAGTTCCGTTTAATAATCTAAGTCACAGCAGCTGAAGGCAAGATGTCTTATTCTGGCCAGCTGGCGGTACATCCTGAGTGGGGTCGGATAGGACAACTTTAAAATGCTATTCAGCTGAGGAGGAGAGAGGAGAAGGAAGGGATGAGATGCTAGGCAAATCCCATTAGCTTTTCAAACCTGATGTTTCAGGCTGACATCTATACAGACCTACAGTCAGACCTGATTTGTGTGTTTAGTTTCCAGGGGTTCTTTTCACACCTGGAGCTCTGAATCAAGGGTCGTGTTTTTGTCACATTATAAGCATGTGGTCTGGGTAGTTTTGGGTTCATATTACAATTATTCAAGTGGACTAAAGAACATCCCATTACATACCTACATCCTGATGTCATCACCTATGTGGGCGCCCTTTCCCTATACCTTGTTTGGTTTGTAGATAGGCATACACCAGTTTTTTGTTGTTTTTTTTTTTTAACTGACTTTCTTCACAATTTCTCTGTAGGAAAGTGTTGTGATGTCTCTCCTCAATTGTTAATTCTTTTCTTCTCAATTTTTATTGCAACACACTACTGTCAGCAGTACAGTGCTGTTCAAATAATGCTCTGTGCCAGCGTATGATACAATAGTGTGTCCAACACTACGGTTCTGATACAAAAGGGGGTTGAAGTGATGAAGAAAAGTTGGGACACCTGTAGGAATAGGACCTCACAACTATGGTCAGACACACCTGGATTAATTAGTTTGTCCAATAATGTAAGACAGGAAACCAGGAGCAACCCCAAATTCAGGAAGTATTGGATATGTGCATATAGCCCACTGGTAGCACCAACATTCACGGCTTGATCAACCTCACCTGCTGCAGAACAGCTTGTTAACACATTTTTTGTTCCATAAAAAACATCTTTTTGGATCATTCTGAAATAACATTATTTTTCAGTTTTGAGCAACCTTACCTTTTTTTTAACCTCTGGCAGTCACTGTATACCTTTGTACCATTTCAAGATATTCATTGGACTTGAACAGCTTGAATTAAAAAAAAAAAAAAAACTGGAAAAATTGGGATGTTTGATATTTGTCTAAAGCTTTTGACTGGTAGTGTATATCTGTACAATTTCAATTACATGGTTTCAATTTCATTGTACATGTATGACAAAGTCTACTCTCTTCTATTCTCTTATACTGTATGCAACCTTGGTGTGTTGCCAATTTGGTGAATAGCCTTCCATCCACATTTGAATGAAAGAACCAACCCATTTAATCCCATTGCCACTGTAAGAACATTATTATGGCACTACTTTTATATTCAGGTGGCTTTTCTTTCCTATCTTCCCATATCCTCTCTCTTTCTCCCTCTCATCCTCTCCAAAAATACCAAGAAAATGATCCCCCACAGACATGTATTAAGACATTAAAAAAAATACTCTGCTTTAAACAGTGTGTCTCTGATATGGTTTTTCCAGAGGTATAAAACTGCTGTTTCCTACTTCACTGTAAAGTCAATTCTCAGTGTTTGTGGACTGGAGGCTTCAAAGGCTCCACGTCATACATGTATAAGTTGAATCTTTGATAAGGACTCGCTTCCAAACTAGCTGCGATGCTACAAATTATGGTCATAGTTGTGCCTGTGAAAATCAGAACCAGCCAGCATGTTCATGTTGATCCAATAAGGGTTAAATCTAGGCTTCAAATATGGGTCCCAAGTGGGTTTGCCTACAGTTTCCATGGTGACACCACCTGTGTTTGCACATATGGGTTTCAGGTGAGTTACATGAGACCCATGTAGGTGCAATGACTGCGTATTTGTTCTTGTTTGCTGCTTACGTTCTGAATAGGAGTGCTCCCTGTATTGCACACCCGCCTTGTATCTACCTCATCATCAGTCTCAGTATAAGAACACTGGTCTTCATCACTAGACTGTGTCCGACAAGAAGAGAAACTACAAGACACTCTCATTTAGCAAAAGTTAAAAATCCTTTTATTGTAGCAGCTTGGTTAAGTTTAACCTTTAAAAAAAACTCCTGCATTTCCACAGTCATGCCTTCATCAGGGGAGTCAGAGCTCCCACAATTAAGCCTTTCTAACTTTTGCTAAATGACAATGCCTTGGAGTTTCTCTTGTTGTTTGCATCTGAAGTTTCCTGTTCAAAAAGCACTTCAATTAAACAACCTCTGAGTGCACGAAGCGCTCCTAGACAGACTTTTTGAGTGGTAACTCTTCACTCAAATCTCCAGCGAAATGCCTAGAGAAACTTCAAGTGACTAATTATTCCAGCGTGTTGCTTTTGTTGCATAATTACTTACCACTGCCTTTTCTTTCCTCTCCACCTCAGCTTCATTCTACATTTATTCACAGCTTTTTTTTTGTTTAGCTCACCACCCCACTGTGTCTTTATCTTCATCTACATTGTTACAGTAGGCCCCACATATTTGCCCATATAGGGTCCAAGTTTGATCAGAATGGGCCTTAAATGGGGGACTGTCATGAACTGGTTCATTGTTCTGACATCACAGGGACCCCTAAAAGTTGCCCACTCAAACTGGATAGGAGATTTTCAATTTTCCACTTTCAGTAAATAAATGTGAATATAAACGCTCCCCAAAAACACACTGAAACTCAAGTATTTAACTATAGAAATGACCACTCGACCACCTGAAAAAGAAAAACACTCCATCCAGACTTCAGAGAAAAAGTATTTTGGTTGAGACACTCGAAACTATAAAGTTGGACTCCAGCTGTCTGAACACAGCTGACGAGACAAAAGACACAGAGCGGTGCGCGAGGGACAGACAGGAAATCAAACAAAGAACGAAGCAGACACCAGAGAGAGAGAGAGAGAGCGAGAAGAGAGCGCTGGGACGCCTGACACAGATGGAGAGAGAGAGACACGTCTTCCTATTTTGAGTTTTTATTCTCAGCTGAAAGTGGGTCACAAAGGGCCGGAGGTTAAAACTGTGACAATAGCACTCCGCTTGGCGCTGTAAGACCTGTTCTTCTTTCTCAGCGGAGAGAAAAAAGATATTTTGTGAAATTGATTTCCAAGAGGGAGTCGAAAAGAGAGAAAGAGGAGCGCGCACAGATGAGGGGGAAAAAAAACGATAGTAAAAAAAAAAAAAAAAAAAAAAAAAAAAAAAAGTGTGCAGACATTATGTAAATGAAATAGTTGCAGTTTGTGAAATAAATTGAATAAATTATGCTTTGCCTAACCTGCAGGCACTCTTGTCACATTTCCCCCATTTTTTTTTCTCTGTGGAATTATTAAGTATGTTTATATAACTTTCTCTTTGTGCAGGTGTGGGTCAAATAAGCCTGGCGAAGCAGCTTTGCAACACTTGAAAAAAAAAAAAAAATTCCTTCTTTGAAACTTTTGTATTATTGAAGAGAGTAATCGTGTGCAGTAAAGAAACCGGCCCCTTGAGGTAGTGCACTTTAAAATTAGAAGCCTATTTTCTATAGAGCGCTCATTACCTGTGAAATAATTGAACTGAGAGGCAGGAAGGGATCAAAACACACTGCGGCAATTATGTGTGCGGTAGTAGATTTTACACGGGCTGCAGGAAGCTGCTCGGGAAATGAAAACAGCTTGTGATGATGAAGAGATGCTTTTATTTTTTTATTTATTTTTTTTTGATTTGCAGTTTTTTTTATTTTGCAGCTTTCATATCAATCATATAAAACGTTATATATGATACAACTCTATTCATGAACACCAACACCCCCCTCCCTCCCCCTTCTCACAACCAGGAAGGTTCAGCTACTTCTTGAGTGGTCTACTTCTCTTGATTAAAGGAAACTTACAGATTAGAATTACATCAAAGTGTCATTAACAGAGACTGAGATGACATGGAAAAGCAGAGATATTGAAAAGATAAAGAAAAAAAATAAAGAAAAAAGGAGGGAAAAAAAGATCATCATAATATCACAACACAACACTTAATCTCCTGTCTGCTCCTTACATATATCTCATGCACTTGGCCTTCACTCTGACACATTCATATAGTTAAGGTACATGCTCCATTTTAGGAAAATTGTCTCTGTCCTGTCCTGCAACCTATACGACATCCGTTTATATGCTGCCACTTTACTTAATTCAGTCACCCACTCATGACGAGGGAGCTCTTGATGATTTATTGTCCAATCATGATAGCCATCAGTTTCCAGTGTTTTAGTGGTTACGGACAAGCAGAAAATACTTTACAGTCCCCCAATATTTATAACTTAAGGCAGAACCCAAATTGTCTTTTTTAACATTAGTAATGTAGCAATGAATCTTCATCCAATATTGATTCATTTTTGTGCACAACCACAGTGTATGTGCCAGTGTACCTGCATCCATGCCACACTTCCAACAAGAAACCAAGTCTTTCAAACCAAGTTATTTGGCGTCCAATAAAATCGGTGTATTATTTTAAATTGAATAAGTCTGACCCTCAGATCTCTCAAGTAGAAATAAAAGATTTGTAAAAAAAAATCTTGTATTTCTACTTCCTTTCGGGTAATTTAGTTAAATTCCAATTAAATTATTGTGATGCAATTATTAATTTAATGTGATACAGTAAAAGTCCACCATTTAACAATCTGAATTATGTTTTTCTTCGCTAGACTTTTAGACTACTCTGTTTTATTTTTTAAGATTTCTGTGGCACAGACGCCCCTACCCGAAAGCAATCAGACAGGAAACCATGGGAGAGAGAGCCGCACGGGCCAGGACTCGAACCGGGGTCGGCCTCCTGAGCCACAATTCAGTCTTTGTAGAACCCACTCTGACTTGTTCATCATCAGCAAAATTAGCATTCGTCTGGAGTTGTTTTCAGTAAGAGTCCAATTTTCACTCTCTTTTAGCTCTTTTTTTTTTTTTTTAACTTTCAACCAAACTCCTGAGGGAAATATCTGGCTCTTTAGCTGTTGAATGTTCCACTTTGTTCACCGGCTAGTCTACAGCTAACTGTTTCTGTTTGCTGTCGACTAAAACAGTCTTGTGAGAAATAACACAGTTTATTTTCAGGCCTTAACACTAAAATAATGAGTTGA
>JANJYP010000321.1:0-12229 GCA_024605115.1 Rastrelliger brachysoma | reverse complement strand
ACATATTTACAAAAAAGGGAACAAACACACACACAAAAAAACCAACAAAAACATTAAGGTGGGATATGGACAATACTGACTGGAGTAAACAGTATCAACCAATATCATTTCAAGGTTAAAAAAGAATTGATTTCACACTCTGCTAGTCTCCCATGCTGGACCTATCTCTACACTACATTTGTACAGTGACAGCAGAGAAGAGTTGTTTGGCAGCAGCTTTCATCAAGAGGCCAAAACTGTCATCTGCCATGGTAAAAGAGTGCCAGTGGGAAATGTAGAAGTGTAATTAATACAGTGCAAATACAGTGTAAGACACCATAGCTTATATTAAAAGTTTATTGAAGTAATCAAGGAGGCCACCTCTAAAGTCACTGCATTTTCAGGCCATGTGTGATTTGTTTTTTTTTTCACTGGTTTACTGCAGACAACTAAGGTTATGTTTTCCATATTAAGTTTTTTTGACATGCACAAATGGCACATTTGAATACATGATAGAATGGATGGAATTGCCGCCTTTGTACAGGAATTAAAAATGTTGTCAAATTATTCTCTCATTCACATATAGGCATATAAGTCAGCGTGAAGACCAGCAGGGCACAGTGCATCACAAGATGTTCCTTATTGATAAAATGCTTGAAACCGATTGCTTATTGACTATATATACAGCTCCCACTTCGACACGCTTACAACAGTCATCAAGAAATGGGGGAGGCAGTGTCAGACATTGTTTTTCACACATCCATTGTGCTTTTATTGCCAGACTATCTCCCTTTGAAGAACTAATTAACACAAAAGATGCTGCATGTAGCATTTTAACATCACTTAATGTTAACACTGTGCAGTAAAAGAATAACAATTCCCAAATGTCTCTATTTACTAATATATGAGTAAAGAACAAATCATTTAACTCATTATTCAGGAGCTACTTGTAATTTATGTGTTCNGAACTAATTAACACAAAAGATGCTGCATGTAGCATTTTAACAGCACTTAATGTTAACACTGTGCAGTAAAAGAATAACAATTCCCAAATGTCTCTATTTACTAATATATGAGTAAAGAACAAATCATTAACTCATTATTCAGGAGCTACTTGTAATTTATGTGTTAATCAGTTAGCAGTTAGCACTTACTTTTTTCATTTGTGTTTCATAATTTCATGATTTATGAACTGTGTTACCCATAAATCGTTTCCACATTTGTGCTGTGTGCATTTCTGTGCAGCACATATAACGGGAGATTGACACTGTTCTGCTAGTACAATTCTTTCCTAGTTTCTTGCAATGATAAACACTGTGAGGAGTAAAATCCATTACATCTTCTCCCAAAGAAAGCAAAAGGTTTTGTGGGTAAGTGTGGTCATAATTTTGAATACCCACATTAACCACCAGTGTGAGAGAAACTACCAATCATCTCCACTGTGGTCTCATTGCTAACTATAATTATGCCAAAGTGTCATAATTGATGTAACAAGTATATATTACTGTATAAAATGCTGCTCATAGCACCTTCACCCTGAAGCAAACTACACTCCCAACACAGCAACCAATAATACATCCTGTACATCACATACTGTACTAACACAGAAATAAGCTCAATGCCCTTATACACATACAGTACACACACTCACCGGTCCACCCATTGCGGTTCTCCTTGCTAACGTCAGCTCCATGCTGCAGCAGGACCCTGGCACAGTCCAGGTGGCCCAGTGTGACAGCCAGGTGAAGAGGAGTCCGGCCACGAGGGTCTAGAGACTCTAAATCAGTCTGGATGCAAAAAGGAAGGGGAATAGAGGATGAGATGGAAGGACAGAAAGAAGTAAATAGAAAAAAAGAAAAAGAAGGAAAGATTAAAAGAAAAAGGAAAGAAAATATGAATAACAGAAGGGCAAAGAGGAGGAAAGAGGAAAGCAGATAGAGAGAGATAAAGTAGGATGAGAGGAAATTAGGGTTAATTGCACATCATTGTAGTGCTCTTCTAGCTCAGACAGAGCAGGATGAAGAAACAGACAAATATAATAGAGACACAAGCGTGAAGATGACGACAGAGATGGAAACAGAGACAGTGACAGGTGCTAATTGATCTGTCAGCACTCCAACATGGCTGGGTGCTACACTCCCGCAGCATCCCGCTTATTTTCAAGGCTTTAACCAGACCTCCACACCCAGCTGTTTTCTGTCTGCTATTCTTCAAAAGATGCAACTTTCAGCTTAAAAGTTTGAATGCTGTCTGGGAATGCTTACAGGTAAAATAAGTAAACAGCATTCATCTCAATTTGACCCTGAGCTAAGTAGGCTATTGGATGTATAGTATATTTTGTAGCTCTTTCAGACCAAAAGTTTGCTGCATTTGTTGTATTTGCTTATCTAAAACAAAAGGAGGGTATTATGTCATCTCAGGCCATGTAAAATTACACTTACCTGCCTTTTGATTTTTCAAGTCTTCTAAAAATAGTTTGACATTTTTTGAAAAAAGGTATTGCCCAGTGTTAGATGAGTGGTAGTATGCTAAATCTGTAATTCAAGCCTACACGCTATTAGCTTAGCTTAGCATAAAAACTGCAAGAATGGGGAAACAGTTAGCCTGGCTATGTCCAAAGTTAAAAAAAAAAACAAACAAAAACAAATTACGAACAACTCAAAAACACATTGATTAGCATTCCTCCTGCAAAACTAAATAGCTAAAATACCAAAGGATTATGAAAACGTTATGAAAGAATGCAAGTTGTAATCCTCTTCAACTGAATGGAGGTTAGCATCCTGTTTCACTCAGAAAATGTGTCAAAGTGCTTAAGCTCCATACTCTTGTTTCATCTGGACTTTAAAGGACCAGTAATGAATATATGAGAGTAGTAATTCAGCTAACAAGCAGTGAAATAAGTGTACTAATCTAAATCAATGCATTATTTTCCAGGTAGGATTTTGACTTTGTCGCCATCAATAGCATTATTACCTTATAGGCCTATGTCATGAATAGGTGAAAGGAGAAAAAATTGTATCATATCATCTGATTTTAAAATGCTTTGCCATGCGAATAAGTAGAGACCTAACATTGGAAAGCACTGCTGCAGTTTCACCAGCATAGACAGGATATGTCATTACTGATCAGCAAGGCTTGTCTGTTGTAGCATCAACAGCAACAATATGCTTATTATTACATGAGCTGCTGCTTGTGAACATGATGAGATGTCATGTCTCTACACCATTCATTTGAATTAATCAACCACTATCTCTTTTGCTGTGTGTGTGTGAAACTGCCCATCCATATCTCTGTCTGTTCCCCCGGGGCTCAGGCCATCCAGTGTGCTACTGTTTTGATGTTTCCTCTTTCTGCAGTATACTCCTAAATCACCAACTTATCCTACACTGATGGAAGTTCTGCCATACAGTGAAACAGTGTTGCTGACAACCAACGTTATCCAGGGCCGATCCGGGCTGATCCAAGGTCAGTTCTATCAATCTGTTTCAAGCTTGAATTCTAATTAAGGATTACTCTTAGACTTGAGTGTGGCACGAATCAGAGTCAGCACTTTAAGGTTTACTTTCTGGAAGCTGTGGAAAATTCTTTCAAGGAGTACAAATATTGTCAGTGTTGCAGTTGTTCTACATAGTGTGTTTATAATATTTATATGTAGAATAGAATAGAATAGAATAGAATAGAACAGAAAGCCTTTATTGTCATTGTACAAGAGCATACAACAAAATAAGGAGTGCTACATCTGAAAGCAGTGCTGATGAGTCAGTAAAAGCAAACAATAAAAACAAGCCAAAAGACAGACAATATAAACAAACATGCAATATACAATATATTAAAAATATAGCTGAGCAAGCGAGGGGACTGTATTCTTATTGGTCCACATAAATCAACACAGTTTGGGGTGGGGGGTGGGAGGTGGGGTGAGGGGGTATTAAAGATGGATATTAGGATAAAAAAATAATTCAATATAAGGAAGCTGCCACTAATATCTACTGGGCTTTGAACATAGTATTTTAATAAAATAACTGCCTGCCACATCAAGAAATACACACTGTAAACAGAGCTATATAGACAGTTAGACTATCAATCAGATCAATCGGTTATTGGTTCCTTCTGTTTTGACTATTTGCAAGGGAAATGAGGAAAACCGCGCATAATACAAAACAAACATGGATGAGGGTATGGATGCAAATACAGACACTAACATACACATACAAATAGGCTACTCACACATGTAATGAAACTGACATGCTCGTAAAATATTTGAATACACGCTGGACTGAGTTTTAGTAAGGCCTAATTCAATAGAAGAGCATAATAGCATGTTAAGCTTGTTAATGGGTACACTATCTCTATAATATCTCACACTATCTGCTCTTTAGTTAACAGCTTTCTCTTCTGCGCAGCTCTTTCTAAAGCAACACTAGTACGGAGTAAGAGACACAAACTGTAAACAAAATCTGATTATCAATTGTAAGGAACTGTATGTCAGCAACAAATGAGACAAGAAAAGATGAAAAAAAAAAGAAACAGAAAAGCAATGGATTGCTGTTTCAAGAAACGACTAACAGGGTTAGGGAGGAAAAAGAACAGAAGGCAAAAGAGAGCGAAGAGAAATAGAAGCAGAAAAGGGAGCTCAAGGAGACGACAACAACAGGAGGGAGTCCCTCTAGAGCGTTGGAGACTGGGGAATAGAGGGCGGGGGCGTCATAGCAACGCAAGGGGAAGCAAGAGAGCAGTCAGCTTTGTTTGTGTGAGCTGGACAACCAAAGGAGTCCAGGTGTAACATGCAAATATAGCCACTTTTAGTGCTGTGTACGTGTGTGTGTATGTGTGTGTGTGAGTGTGCATGTGTGTGCACTGCAGTGTCTCAAAGGACACTGCTGACAGCATATGCTTAGGCAGCATAAATGTGAAAAACTAAAGTCGTAGGAAGGATTTCAAAGTCCAAACTGAGGCTTGCATCATTTTAATAATATGCGGCAGAGAGAGAGAGAGAGACATATGCAAGCGTAACCCGCCATTTAATACCCAAAATGGAATTAGTATTTTGGAAAGAAACTCCCTACATATTGTTGTTAGGACATGTAAATGAATAAAAGAGAGAAATAGAAAACAAGAGACTGGAACAGAGCTGATGGTGAAAAGGTTATACCTGACTTTTCTTTCATTTCTTGTCTGTTTATGGCACTTGTATTGTCTCACAGCTGTCCTTTCATCCATTGCTCCCTCTTCAAGTGGCTGCGTGCAATGTCCTTGATGATCAGTTTAGGCTTATTTTATGGCTGT
Organism: Rastrelliger brachysoma; assembly: GCA_024605115.1. Lineage (NCBI taxonomy): Eukaryota > Metazoa > Chordata > Actinopteri > Scombriformes > Scombridae > Rastrelliger > Rastrelliger brachysoma. Next base: position 6,964 of record JANJYP010000321.1, on the reverse strand, counting down.
ACTCAATTTCACTTACTAGAAATAAGAGCCAAGGGTGGACAGCTGAAATGCAGCTTAAAGTTGTGCGCAATGAGACGAGGGGAAAGAGGGATAAACAGACACATGTGGTAAGGTGTTAAGGAAGAAAAAGATGGGGAGGGAAATTCAAGATAGGATGGCAGCAAGGTGATAACAGAAGACAGGGAGGATGTAAGAGAAAACAGGTCAGAGAGATCACAGGATACTGCCAGAAAACAGATATATAACACAGGATGACACAGACACTATCCAACAATCCAGAGTTGTTAGCTCCTGTAGCTGCTTCACTCTCTCTCCAGCTACACCTGATGTAGCTCCTGTCTGGCTAAAAGTCATAATTAAAAAACAGAAAGAATAGGAGAATATATTTCACCTGTGCTCTCGGTTCTATTTTTTCCTCCTTACCTTGCACTTCTCTGTGTGTTGCATTATACTTCCAGGCATGTGGTATTATTTACGACATCCATCAAACAAGCGTGCAAGTAGATTAAAGCCTGAAATGTTGTTGAGTACACGTCAGCATCTAAATAGCCTGATTCCTGTTTTTGACCTCATTCAAAGTCAGAACCTGCTGTCACACACATATTCTTTCTCAAGTAGCTCATTCACTTCATATGAAGGAGCTACTTTAGTGCCTTGCATAAAGGCAGACAGGCAGGGTTTGATATCTTGATCGAGAAACCTCCACCATTGGCTCCTCTATATTATCAATGGTAACCAACACCTAGCCTGTGTCGAATTTCCAAATCAACACGAGTCAGTATGTGAGAAATTTGTTGTGATAACACCTTCGAGCGCTGTCAGAAAACAGCACCAATCTCAAGCAGTAGTGTTCATGATTCACCATGGTTCGTTTAGTCCAATTTGCATCAAAAGTAACTGGAACAGGCAGAAATTGAATATGGTGACAGACTGCGGTCAGATTTAGCAAAGCATATAGAGAATCAGCTACATTATAATTCTTAAAGGGTAAAAAAAAATCGAGAGAGAATTCAAGAGGAGGGTTGAAGAGAAGCGCGAAAGCAGTGGCGACACAAAGCAACATGCTAAGCCATTCAGCTTGCATTTTCAGTTCATTTAACAGCAACACGCTACCATCAGTGGCAGACACCTTTTCACACACACTCGCATAAACACAAGAGCACCACTTAAGGCCACTTTAGGGCTAATGTCCTTCCACCGCTACGCACTGACCTGCAGACATACTGACATACTTACTCATTCACACGTGAACAATGCTCAATTCAAAACACTTTCACAACACAACTTTTTTTGTGTGTACACATACTCAAACACACACAAACCAAGAACTAAATCATGATGTAGAAGAATCCCCTCCCCCCCATTAACAAAACAGGAAATCTCTGGGGAAAATAGTTGCTTGCAGCTGATGGCTCATGCTCTCTCTCTATCTCTTTCTCTCTCTCCCTCACAAACACACGCACATACACACGGGCTAGTCTCGTTGGACGTTGAACTTGTGTGGTTTGGTAGTTACAGTAGGGACATTATGTCATCCCCATTTGTCCCTCATGGAACTCTCTTCACTCAACAATGATATCACCATGGAGTGCATATCGTGCTCACATCCAGCCTGTGATAAAGGGTGTGGCACATAGCTAGATGGAAGTTTTCCATTGCATCTTTAAATTGGCGAAGAAGTCATTTAAGACCTTAAGCACAAGCATATTATGGTAAATCAAGTTATGTGCTGATAAACTATACAATGAAGATTTCTGCAGATGGTTGCCCATTGCTATTATAGTTATGTATATTTATTTTACATTTTTTTGTTGCAGAACATACACCACATTTAAATAATCCTGCATGTTTTGGTTCTACTTAATCACCAGAAAAGGAAAATACAAGCTGAAGCAAATGGATTTAGAAATGGTTAATGATGCTGATGTTTTGCTGACCATAATGCAATATAAAAGTCAAATACTAGACATAATCAGACAAACACCTGAAAAGAGAAAAGCTGTGCAGAAATGGCAAAGTGTGGTCATCTGAATGAACTAATCAAGTCTTACTTCCTTTTAGAGCAAGCATATAACCTTTAGCTTGTGCTAAAGAATATAGATGAGATTGTCATTAGTATGCAGACACTACAAAGCATTTTGTCTCCTCTGCTTTTCAACCACAGAAAGAAAATGATGTTATAATGCTGCATTCTTTTCCACTGTAGCATCCCAGATCTCCTTCTAAATACTGATCACCGTAAAAGTGTCACATCAGACTGTTTCATTAATAGGAGAAATATTCATATTATGATGATGACATATAAATAGTTATAAGAAGGAAACAGCATTAATACTTATTTTCTTTTTGTTTGCTTGCTGGCAGACTGTCTGTGTGTGTTTGCATACAATTTAACTTAATGGAAGCACACTGTTCACATTTCCCTTCAATTTGTGTTCTCTTCATCCTTACATGCCTTCTACCTTTCTTTCTGCTGTAAAGTCTATTTAACACCTCCCCCGCTGTTTTTTGAGAAACTTTTTCTTACAGATCCATATCTGTCCTTGCTCTGTTTTGCTTTTCTTCATCATCCAGACAATTTATTCCTTTGCTGCATTCACCCTCCTCCTCTGTCTCCTTTCAGTGTCTCCTTAACCCATATCTATGCCTTATAATCAAACTCGTTCCTAGTGATCCTCTCCTCCTCCTTTCACTTCCTCTGTTTTTATTCGTTCTTTCCCATCTTGCCCTCTCTAAGTCGTGAGCTCAGTGGAGGTTGCATTATTGATAGGCGTCTCTATCTGTGGCATCTGCTCTTTCTTCTCCCCCCACACACACCCCGCCCATCTTTCTCTCCCCCCTCTCTCCCTCCCTCAGTATGTGCCTAGCCTGATGCAGCTTGGCAGGTACTTAGGCCAACATCAATCTTTCATACAAACACCACGCACACACACACATGCACAAAACTGTGCATATACACATCCAGCAGCTTTCCCAAAATGTTTGTGCACAAGGCGCACAGGAGCAGAGGGTAGCGGCGGGAGGGAGGAGAATAAAAATAACTTTTCCTCCACCACCCCCACCATCCCCCTGCCTCCCTTCTCGCCTCTGTGACTTTCCATCCAGAGGAGACTTTGACGAACGTTAGACTGCCATGAAACCCTGATCCATTTTGAGTGTGACACCGCTTTAGAAATAAAAGGACAGTACAAAACCTGCGTCACAGATGATAGAGTGAGCAGAGCAAGTGGTGACAATAACCCCATGGAAGAATAACAAAACCTCTCACAGTGTCTCACGCTCGTCTTCACACAACCAATATTTACTTGCAGGTGCATTAAAAGGCTGAGAATTAAATTTGGCAGTGGAAATTAGACCAAATGTACGCTGACCTACATTGCAGAATATTTAATTTTTTTCTCTGTTTCACTGCACTTCATCTGTTTGCTGACATTCTCAATCTCTACAGATAGACAGGCCAACCAGCACAGAAACTGAAATAGAGAAAGCACAAAACAGTGGGGTGCTGATGGACCTGTCAGAATAGCAACAGAAGCAAAGAGTTTCTTTGATGTTTATCTGAGGATGCTGACACCTGTTTGTTGCAGTGAGCAGACATATCTCACCAAAACGCAGAAGAAGACACAGTGAAGGCCAAGAGCAATGGAGGCACATGGAGACTGAGCACTTCCTCTCGCTCCTCAGACTCACAAAGATGCAGGAACACTCACAGATGTAGAGAGCAAATCTTTTGTTTGAATGAGACAGACAGTGCATACGCTATAAAAGAATATAATCACATAATGCAGCCTATTGGACTGAAACACCACAGCTGTCACTTTCTTTCTTGTGTGTGTGTGTGTGTGTGTGTGTGTGTGTGTGAGTGNGAGAGAGAGAGAGAGAGAGAGAGAGAGAGAGAGAGAGCGCGCGCATGTGAATTATGAAGCAATTTCAGGTGAACCCAGTGGTCTGGCAGGAGATGGTTGTGCTGAGCCCGAGCTGATACTGGTTCATTTTCCCAGAGACATCTAACATTTCACTGCCACATAATACACAGGTTAAATTGAAGGAATTTCATGATATTTTAAATGGTTTAACTGTATTAATGTCTATTTGGACTTGGACTATAGAAGTCCCTTCTTTATTCTGAAAGCATTAGGGAGCATTTCAGCTTAGAATCCAGAGGCAAAGTAAAGTCTACAGATCTGAATTCATGATACTATGATTTTAACACATTTGTATGGAACTGAATTTTGAAAATCTTATTGGCACACAGGGTTTTACTCAGACTATCATTACAAACACAAGAAAAGACTAGTACAAATAATCGTGAGAAAGGATTTAAGGATAAGCCTGTTGATTTTCTCTATTTTTCTTTCTGTCAGCTGGTCATGCAAACCAACATTAAACTGATTTAATATGAATATTATGTGTGTGCATATCCAAAGCCTAATACCACATATCCCTCTGTGCCATGGATTTCTACTGTGCTTGAAATATTTTTTAAAAAATGCCAGTGTCGTACATGGTGACATGTTCCTTGGGCTAAATATCACAGCCTCTTGTACAACTCTGCAAATTTTTTAAAGAACGAAAGTACAAAGTCAAGAGGCAGTGATAAGTAGCACAACAAGATAGCGAAGCACTGCCGGCCTTACACAGCACAACTCTGCTAAGACTGAAAATGCAATTGCTGTTATTAGTCTTTGGAGTCATTTCTAATCAACCCAAACTCTTCACCCAGTGCAGCGACGTGACTCACTGACATATTTTTAATAGTTTTCAGACATCCACAAATGTCTACAGCACAGAGGGATAAGATATACCAGGCATTGGATACCCACACAATACGATGAGTCCATTGTTGGTTTGACTTTGCACATGAGATTTGCAGACAATAAGAAAAATACAGAAAATTGCCAGCCTTATATCCTTTAAGACCAGCTCTTCATGCTCTACATACACATATAGATTGAAATAACAGAAGATATTTTTAATAATCTACATGAGTGCAAAAAAATAACTGGAAAGCTGCATTGTACTGCATTGTACCTACAGTTTTCATTTCCATAAATTGAGTGTAATTTTTCCAAGGTGGCTTAGTAATATGATTTCCCACTAGTGGAAACTGACTTACTGGGCAGCCTCTTTACAACCACAAAACAATTGGAAACTCATCCCACAACATTCAAATCATTACATCATTGCATTTACCACAACATGTTGACAGTTAATCCCTTTGCCATAATAAACTGTTGAACTTTACTGGAACCTGATTAACACATTATTGTCTGCCAGAGTCATGGGATTTGACTCTCCAGTCTGTTGCATGAAAAGAAAAATCACAGGACTTGGTAGCTGTTGGCTGCTGTCTAGTTTTGACAAGGTTCCCAGTTTAGGTCAGGACACCTTCACCTGTGCTGAGCACAACCTGGGTGATGATCTTACTCCTCTTGTGAGAAGCTGGCTGGCCCATAAAACCATATGAAAGATTAATAAAAACAGTGAATAAAACCTACAGTCAAACATGGCAGTTGAAATATTCAGATGTGAGGACGCCATTCCTAGAAGTGATTTGTACTGGATCAGTGATGCAGGATGTGTTATCCTTACTTGTATTATTCTTTATCTCTTTCTCACTCACAAACAAGTTCATTTCTCCTTTATTTCATCACCAATTCCCCCTTTCTTTAACCATTTACTGTCAATCTTTGTATGTCACATTCTCTCTCTCTGACTAAATCTGACCCCATCCAAGCCCTCATGGCATCTCTTTGTGGCTTTGGATTTCATTACAGTGAAATAAGTAAGAGGGGTGAGGGTGAGGTTGATGGATGGATAGATGGAAGAGGTATGGAAGGCACTAGGGGCACAGGATAAGGAAAATGTTACAGTGGGTGGATGTGATTAGAGGAGACAGAGGGAACAAGGCTGAGATGATCAGAGAAGTAAGAGAGCAGAGGCTTGAAGTAGACAGGCGCTTAGTCTGAGCAAGTAGATAGCAGATGGCTGGCATCAAGATGCAGGCCTAGAGTGAAGGAAATGAACCTGTGAGCCTTAATTTATGGCTCTGTTCCCCAAAGCCAGCATCCCAGTATAAGATTTTATACTGCTGATTTACCATTAGCACCTTGCCGAGGGCATCATAATGAAACCACACACCAAAAGAAGAAAAGAGAGTCAGGGTCAGAGAGACACAGAGGACAAGAAACAGCAACAGAGGAAGAGAACCGAGATCTCTGTGTCATTTCCTGCGTTTGTCTTGAGATAGACCATCACTCTTTAGACAGTCCTGTTCTTTTTCAATCACGCTGTGCTTTTACATCAACCTAGACAGACTCTGTTCATGGTCAAAGTCTGTCATTATTTCTTCCTCTCTTCTCCTCTGCTCTCCTCTTTGTCTTCACTCCCTTCATCACCTGCTTTCACTTCCTGACTCAGTCCTTCAATACTGTCCTTCTTGTGCTATTTCACTACCTCCTACCTGTTTGTCAGCCTCCTCCTTAGCATCCACCTTATTTCATAACTGGCAATCATCCCTCTGCTCGTTATTCTTCCTGTTTTACTGCTCCATCTCTTTCACTCCCTTTCTCTCTCTCTCTGTGGTCAGCTGTGTGTCTCTGGCATTTACTCAACCACTCCTCGTGTTACTGTGTTCACTTTCCTCTCTCTGGCTTTGCGTCCTAACAGTGATATCAAATGTACCAATTATTCCACTGTAGCTCACTGTGGCTGTATTTCACTCACACACACATACTCGTACATGCATACATATAATATAGTTTCATATTCCCTTACCACAAGTGGTGAAGAGCAAACTTTCAACATAGCCTCACAACAACCCCCCCCCCCCCCACCACCACCACCACCACCACCACCATTCATTCATTGCAGTGTTGTGGAGGAAAGAAATAAGAGTGCCATCAGGAACTGCGCCGGAAATTTGATGCATGCACACAGTGAAATGAAATGAGTCTCATCGTTT
>JANJYP010000318.1:0-27387 GCA_024605115.1 Rastrelliger brachysoma | reverse complement strand
GCCATGCTTACAGTATACTTATGTAAATGATTAAACCTGAACATAAGTTCATATAATCACAAATAGAAAAGAAAGTAGGGAAATACTGGATTGAACTGTTTGCTGATCTAATGGCTGCAGCCCACACCAATGCAGTCCTGTGAAAAACTATTAAGAATACTAAAAAATATCACATAAAATGGAAGCAGATGCTGTTTCTCCAAATCAAAAACAGAGAATATCATTTCTACTGAGTAGTGTACTGTGCACCAATATGACACTACTGTCAAAAGAATATCCACGGTAGCACTCAACTTGTGAGAACTGGCACATAATACATAAAACTTAAATTCAATAATTCACCAAAGTCAACAAAATAATTTCACCTCCTGCTGTTCTCTGAAACAGCCAATAAACTCAGAGATGTCACAGATCAGTGATAATATTACCATGAGAGGTAACTAGATGTAGAAACTATAACAACACAATCTGCAACACATCTTTGTACCCCGTTTTTCTTTTCATACACAGCAGTTAATCATTCCTATTGACATTTGCTTTGGGGCAATCAGAGGATGGTGACACTCCACTACAATGTGGTCTAGTTTGTATTGCGCCTGTGTGTGAATCAATAAACACACATTGATTGTTAGCTATCCTATTACTCTTGCTCTATTGCTGCAAGCAGAGTTTGCACAGGTCATCATAAAAAAGTGTATATGGTTAATTTTCTGATGAGGACAATTATTATGCTTTTAGTGTCTTTAAACACAAAACGGTGTTAATCATACACATGTCAGTGTCTTAATTTGCTGTGTAAACATTCAAATGCTTTATTAATATCTATCTATCACGAGCTGGCAATGAACAAATGCTTAATTAGATATCTAAATGTCTGAGGTAATTTTGACAGGATTTGTTCCAAGAAAGTGTGGCTTGCGACCAAATACAATATTTTTCAGTTTTTCCGACAAACTGTGCAGTGATAATGCTTTAAATTGTTTGGCATTTGGAAACAGAAGAGATTTTAAAATAAATGCCAATGTTTAAAGGGCGAATACAGCCAAAATGACTGAATGACTTAGTTTAGGCCTGAAGGAAAGCTGCCATTTATCACAGCGACAAGTCAATTATAGCATTTACCAACCACAGCTGTACATGAACAGCACTTCAAAATATCAACTGAAGTAAGGATTGTCTTCCTTTTTCTTATCTTTTCTTTCACACATTCTCTTCACTTTACCTGCTCTGATCAGCCAAATATAAATGACTAACAGCTTAACAGTGCACATGGAGCTGAACCACTTTGTTTTAATTTAATTGACAGTATAAATTAAAAGATAAAATGATTCATGCATCAGTACATTTTGTTTGTTTGAAATTGTGTATAGCGGCAAAAAGTAGCAGTGAATGAGCAAGAGAAATGCGTCTGTTAGGTGACACCACTCCCAAATAAACAGGCACAAATAAACACACACACACAATCCTTTTTCCCCTTCCTACACACCAAATCATTATGACAGTGACTGCTCATCCTGCCGGCTGCCTCCTCGTCAACGCTGGCCCAGATTCCATCAGATTATACAAATGACATCATCAAGTGTGTTTGTTTTTTTATCATGTGCATGCGCTGTTGTACTTTGTCAGCACAGTATCTATTGCTGTGTGCTATATATACACATTACAACACTTGCGTATTTTTAAGCTCTCTAAAATCTTAAAATTTTAAAAGCATCATCATGTAACAAACAAACAAAACTCTGTCCAACATAACAAACCTATTTTACTGAGGTTCATCACATTAAACAAATGCACAGTGGCTTTAAAGATACATTGTGCATGCTTGTCAACATGGGAAGTACATCTGCTGGTCTGTAGACCACTGAACTTCAACAACCTTATATGCTCATATGCATCTCCAGTGAAAAGAGTAATCTAAAAGAGAGCGCCTGGGCATTTTGACATGCAAAGAATAATAGACTCAGTTGGACTTTTGCCATACTGAATAACATAACAGAAAACAGGGTTCAGTCAGGATTTAAGGCTATGTTTTAGTGAGTTGCAGGACATACACACAGTATATGTACAGTGCCTCTGTGGGATACATCAAAGTCAAAGTCAAAGGTGATGTGAGTTTGGCAACTGTATTATTCTATTTAAAAAAAACAGCCAATGAGGAAATGCTCTGTAAGTGTAAGTAGAACTGAAATAACAAAAGTTGTCTATGTTTACAGTCTAAAACAGTGATCTAAAACCCTGCTCCTGGAGAGCTGCTGTCCTGTATGTTTTAGGTATATCCCCGCTCTAACACACTTGATTCTAATAATTAACTCATTATCAAACATTGACCACGAGTTAAAAATGAGTCTCAGGTGTGCTAGACTAGGGCGATACCTAAAACATGCAGGGCAGGAACAGAACCACTTTAGAACCACTGGTCTAAAGAAATGTAATAAATTCCCTTTTTTGTTATAGCAAAAGGAAGAAGAAAAGATCTCTGGGCATACATCACGGGTGGTCCTTTGTCTTAAGCCATAATTGACAGGCTGTACGTGTTCAACTGGCAGCTGACAATGTAAACAAACTTCTGCTGATAACTTACAAGTCAGTGACAGGCAGTGATTTGTGAGCAGTGGTTTTAAAGCATAGCATAACAGAACATCACAAATGAAAGATGATGACATTTTCAGGTACTGTAAGTGGCCTCTGGTCTGCAAAATTACATCAATACTGTGCTCATTCAGGAAGCAAAGATGTCATTCTTTGTGCCCATGCTTGCACATATATGAAGGAGACATTAGCTAGGAAGCTAATATGAGCTGCAGTTCAAAGTCTTTGTCTGGCTATTAATCAGTGTCACTGTCAGCCAATGACAGAATGGTGACAACTTCTGCTATTCGGAAAGTATATCTGTCTTCAAAGCACTGCCATTGTTGTGCATTGTATAAGCACAGACATCATAACGAAACCAATAAATATAAAATCAAGTCTTTTTGGGTACCCAAAGTACACAGGACATGATTTAGAAAGCAAATATGTATGCTTTAGCAGAAAAAAACCTGCAATTTCATTTCAGTTGGACTTTTGCTGTGCTATCAACTCTGAAAAATTCTGTAGCCTACTGTATGTGTCATATGAACACTACAATATTAACCACTCCATAATATGCATGTATGATAATTATGGCTGACTGTGAGAAAAGTGTTAGAAGATATTTTCTCACTTATCTTCCTGGAGCCTGAGAAAATGCCCTGGCTTGTCATAGCTATCCAAAGCTATTGGCTACTGATGACCCTGACTAAGCCATTTTCTGCTGCCTGTGCATTCGTGTCTCTCTCTGCCAGAGCCGCCAAGGAGATTTGGGTGTCCTCACGGATGCCAGTTTTTCATGCTTTCGACACGCAGGCTTTCACTGTCTGCATGCCTGGCAGCGTGGAAAGCATTTAAGAGAGGGGGGGGGGGCAGCATCCTCTTCTCGACAACTTGCTAATTACGCTATAAAAGCTTGCTTGCCGTCCATAATGAATTGGATACATCGCATTCCAAAAGGGACAATGCCATTAATTGATTTGCTTTCTGATCTCAAATTAGTGAGTAAATAGGTGCCTGTTTGCATTTTCCACTCGTTCTTCTTTTTGATGTGGCAAATACAAAAACAAGACAAGACTTTCTAAGACAGAACCTTTGAAAATTTAATCCAGGCAAGAACCATCCTATCCAAACTTTAAAGTTCAATGAAATGCCTGTCTGAATGCAGTAAGGGAAATAAGTGAGATGGAAATGAATATTCAATTACGATGGAGATAAAACAACTTGAAGATGACTACTCTTAATCCCTTCAACACTGATGTTGGTGTGTGAGAGTTTTGATCATTTACAGCTATGCATCTATGTTGGACAGTACCAACATAGAAGTTGATAGTGAACAAATTCACTAAGTCAGGCATCCTTTGGACCAAATGCATTGCATAAAACTATCAGCTAAGTTACACTACAGGTTAAAGTGAAACAAACATCTATCACATTGTGGCATATGTGTAGATGTTGGGTTGAATATTTTTCAAACACCTACTTCAAATAATATCTATAGTCTAGTGGAAACATTCACTTTAAGATGCTAGCCCATGACTTTATAGCTGTCATTGTTGGTCTGTCAGTCCATTAGTCTATCATGCTGGTTCAGACTGAAACATCTAAATAACTATTGGATGGATTCCTATATATCCATTTTCTGCACAAAAGGCAATTACATGGTCACTAGAGGGTGATTCTTAATGACTTTAGTTATGATAAATGGAATTGGCACTACATTTACTACAGATATTCATGTCCCCACTGAATTATTTGGAATATATACATAGTGCTTGTGTCAGTCCTTTATCCTTAACCTCCTGTAAATATGTAAGGTGTCAAAGGCAGCCAGAAAATAAGCAGATAAAATAACAGGCAAAGCTAAATAAAGCTTCCTTTTCAGGCTCCAAACTTCTGTTTGCTGAGCTTGTCATGGAAAGTTGCTCCTCAGATCTTTGCTGCAATGCCACATTCATTAATCTATGAACGCATATTGGCTTTTAAATTTGTATGTGTGTGTGTTTGTGTGGGGACAGATGGAGTGTAGAGATACGGATAAAAGAGCATTGTGATATGCATGAAGCATGAGGCACTGTCCATGGTGCTGAAGACATTCTCCAAACTGCACTAATTTGCTCTCAGTCAGGGACATTCATTCATCTTTCTCTCTTTCTCTTTCTTTATTACACACACACACACACACACACACACACACACACATATGCATGCGTGCGCGCACACACACACACGCACACACACAAACACACACATATATACACACACACACAGACGGAGAGATTCAGCCAAAAACATATTTTGATCTCCCTGCAAATCTGTTGTCCTGAATTCAATCCAAAACCACTTTTATTATGTATATCTAGATTATCTATACTAAAAATGTCATGTCCCTGAAAAGGCTCAGTGAGAATACAGGCATGAATGGTGACCTGAAAAAATGGGGACCAATAACAGGACGGGAAGCCAGCTAATTCCACAGCAGCCCCATCACTCAGCCCACAGGGCCAGACTGATGCCTGACCTCCAGCTGTCTGTCCATTTTGTGCTCAATTAGCAAAGAACTCTCCCCGTTGCACATGTGCAAAGATCTCAGCATGTGTGACCTTTTTCTTTAATGCTAATTATTTTACTAATAAATCCATACACTAAATTTCTCTGTCACAAAATAGTGGGTGTGGAGGAAGAGAAGAGCCAGAGTCAAGCAACAATGATGGAGGGGTCTACTAATTCATTACCCTACTGGCCCCTCCGCAGGTAGAAAATTGGGAATAGGGTGATTTTCACTCTCACTCAGTTGCCAGGACAATTTGAGCTTAAGAAGAACTTTTAAAAAAGTCACTCTAGCAAAGGTGCAGTTTTTACACTTTGAGGTTACAGTTATTAAGGCAACACATTGAGCTCTGCAAAGGGCACTCAGCAAAGACAAGTGTGAGATAGATCCAGTTTTAGTTTTTTTTTACTTTTACATTCACTACTAAGAAAACACTTGTGATAAATTTTGTCTTCTTCGTGTGGCTATTGAATAAGATCAAGCCAGTATGCATGATGCAAACACAACAAAGGTTACAATAAGGTACTTATTATTACCCTAACCCAAAAAAATAAGAAATGGCATGTTTAAAAACTAGAAGATAGACCCTAATACTTCTGATTGTGTTAGTTGTATCAAAAGAAAATCTATATATAGTATATAGATGATTGGCCATAATGAGGGCTCTAGCTGTCACTTTCCATTCATCTATGGTGATTATTAGATTGAGAAAAAGGTTTTTCCCTCTTATTTTCTCTTTCCCTCCCACCTTTCCCATGCCTGCCACATTGGCATCAGTTGTGTTTTGGCTTTGGACCACAATTTCAGTCCCTCCCTCCCTCCTTCCCTCTGCCTCCGCTCTCCCCTTTTCTGTCCCTGCAGCCAAAACGCAACATGGTGATTTATGGCTGAACTTAAAAAAACACCACACAAGGAGATGCATTTACTTTTTACCACTTCGCTGACATATCTTACAAGCTCTTGTTCCTGGTGTCATGTGAAATCATGATGCTAAAACAATGCTCATAACAGTCAATTTACCTGCTGCCTTCTGTAAACCATAATTTGACAAATGATTGTCTCTATAAACCAATTAATGCAATTAATGCAAACATGACGTTTGGTCTTTTAAAAGTTATTTTTAAGTGATTGCTTTAGATTACATTTTACTGATAAAATGAGAGTTATTAGGTCATTTCATGTAGAGGGATTCACTTTTACATCATTTTTACAAAAACACTGTAAACAGAATTGTGGCAAGATGACAAAAGGGATAATGAAGAATATTCTGCTCTGTTAACAATGTCGAGATAATGCTAAAACTAAAATCTGATAAAGCCAAACTCTCTTGGATTAAACAGGAATGGAATCAAACATTCCAGTACTTTCATCACAGCAGTTAAATCAGTAAGACCTTGCTATCATTACAGTTAAATATCATATGTTGTCCTCTGTGCATTTGTTTTTATGCAAAAATAACCCTGAACAGCACCACCACCAAGCATTCAGTCATTCATACACTGACACTCACATACAGCCACCATCTGTCATGCTGTAACCTCCCAAAGCTCGCTTTCCCCTGCCATCCTGCCGGGACACATGCTCACTAATGATTCCATAACTTTGTTACCACCTCATTATAGCAGTTAGTAAGCACTGTAGCTAGATTTACCACTTTGTAATGGACTAGCAGTGCAGACTCATCTGCTTGACAGCAGTATTGATTCACTGCACTGTGATGAACGAACCAGTTGAGACTGTGTGGTAGCAAACACTGACCTCCACCTGCTCTCGAGCAACTGCCGTCATTATGTCCATCTGCCTCTTTCCCCACTACATCTGATTATATTGCAATGGCAGTTATGGATCAACCTATAATGTGAAACATGTTTTAACTTTAATAATACATTTCTGCAGTAAATGAAAGGGAGTCATGTACAACTCTACAGCTTTCTGAATTGAACAAGCTCCAGTCTCCCAGTACACATTGACTGTTGTGTTTACACGCACAACTCTAGTTTAACACCACCTGGGAACAAAATATCATTGCACAGTGATATGCCAGCAAACAAAAACAAAAGCAAAAGCCAGGATTTAAAGACAAAAAAACAAGCAGAGAATTTGCGCCAGACTGGTTTCACAGCCAAACACTCTCAGAGGATAGCGTGTGGAGATGATGATTAAGTTGACCTGTGCAGATATATTATATAAGGCAAATGAGCTTTGTATTTATACAATTTCAAAAGTTTACTGTAAGAATTAGAAGAAAGCAGTCTACACTGATTTAAGTGGAGAAAACATTCACCTATTACCAACGGGTTTTCTTTCAATGCAGTCAGAGAGAACTCAGCATAGGCAGCTGCTGCAAATGTTTATTTCAGCCTACTGGAAAACCTCAGGGGGAATGCCTTTAAAAGCAAGAGCCAATACAAAGCTCAATCAGGAATGAATGACTCATGGTAGCTGAGGTGACAGAGTAAGCTACTAGAGGTGGACACCCAGTCAGATTAGCAAGGGATAGAAGAATATGTTGAAGTCGGGCAGGAAAGGCTTCCTAGAATTCAAACTAGCGATTACCTTTATGTTAGGAGATGACCAGTTGGGTCTTTGGAGCAGATAATCCCTGAAAAGCTGGTCTTACAGAATGGTCTCCTCCCCCACTCACACACACCAATAATCAACACTTCTGCTGCACATACAGTACAATTTGTTTGTATAATAGTTTTTCCAAACTGACCTTTTTTAATATTTGTGGGAGTTCATGGCTTTTCATGTTTGAGACAAAACAGCCTTAATCATTTATAAAGGTCTTGGCTGTTGAGCTTCTCTAGAATATCATGTAGCATCAGTGTAGTGTTGTGATTATACAGAGACAAAGTAGACACATTATCAGTGCAGAATTCATATATATTTCACATAATGCATGTTTCTCCACAGAAAACCCTTTTTTACTGAAGATGACTGATGTGACACAGTCTTTCTAACATAAACTCATGACCTATGTGTGTTCCTTCTGCACAGCGCATTAGCCATCTCCTCCTTGTTCTCCTGCTTGCGATGCCTCCTCATTCATTGGCCCTTGTGCCTGATTTAGCCAGTGCCTTGGGCCTGCAGCAACTAGCGCTACTATAGAGGGCCATGTAAATGTCACCGTCTCAGAGTCTGTGCTCTGCAGAGCGTGAAATGAAATCTGGCAGAGTTTTAGGGCCCTGCCTTTCCTTACATGAACATTCCACAGTACATGGGCCCTATGTGAAACCCCCCCCCACTCCGCCTCCTTTCTTTATCAATTATTTAAGTGACAGGTTAAAAGTGTTCCTTTCACTTCCATGCAGGAATAAATATTTCCCCAACACAACTAATGTTATTAGTTCAAAAACAGATTATTATTGCTGTCATCTGAAAGTGGTTAGTTTTGCCAATCCACACTAATCCACTAGATCGTACAACCATATCAAGATTACTGTATGTTGTGTGCATGTATTGAGGAATGTAAAATAAATCTAAGCAGTCAGGGACATGTCTAAGCTTCCTATCTAGCTACTCAAATGCCAATCATATGATTTATGCTTTTATATGCATATTGGCCAACACTATCTCACAATAAAAGGCGATAGAAAGAGAGAGCTGCAAGCACTGTAACGCTGGCACAGAATGAGTAGTTCGACATTTCACTGCGGGAAAAGTTCCCTGTAGATTTTTCTCTACTGGGAGGATTGGCAGTACGCTTGAGGGGCTCTCTCTCAATTAAAGTCAAGAACATAGAGGGGCTTTTCAGATTCTGCTGACGCCATTTTGGATCCAAAACAACTGTGTCAAACATTGCTGCACACAGTCGGTTTGCTGCAGACCATCTCTTGCAGGCTCTTATTGTCAAGGATGGGATCAAAGTAAATCCACGTCGTGTGCATGTAAGGTTTGAGGTAGGAAAAAAAGTCTGCAGTTGCTGCTTCAGAATTTCTGCTCTGACATTCAGGCCACACAAGCCATCCTTCCAATGATTACACTTCCTGAATTGACAGAGTGGTGTCAGCGTTTAGATGAGCTCAATAAAAACCCCATATTATACTCTATTCAAAAGACATGAGATCAATTAAAGGCTGTCATCGCAAAATATCTACCTTTTAAAATACCCATTGTTGAAATTACCCTCTCTTGCTTATCACCTCTATTCATCTCTCAGGCAGGCACTTAAAGCCAGGCACTTGCGGACATTTACAAATAGGCTCTTCTATTCCATTTAGAGCTGTACCTTTGCAGCTTATCTTGTGCAACGGGCTCTTAAATAAATCTCCTTGCTTTAAATAAACGGGAGCAGTGCTCACAGAAGCT
This sequence comes from Rastrelliger brachysoma, assembly GCA_024605115.1. Classification (NCBI taxonomy): domain Eukaryota; kingdom Metazoa; phylum Chordata; class Actinopteri; order Scombriformes; family Scombridae; genus Rastrelliger; species Rastrelliger brachysoma. The sequence goes on along the minus strand of JANJYP010000318.1, from coordinate 17,957 downwards.
TTCCTTGATGTTTGGTCACATGACAGTCTGGGCCTCCCATGGAGACACTGATAGGCATGTGACATGCTAGTGCCAACAGTAGTGTAACCTAGCATGCATTTAAAAATGAATAGGGATTTCACTGAATTTTGATGACTAGTGAGATAATGAAAAAATATATATTATTGGCAGACTGCAAAACTCCCCACATCCAAATATATCAAACCAATGTGAAGCAGGCTTATGGTACCAACATTACCTATGAGCTTTAAAAAGGCTTAATGTAACTATGATCACACGCTTTCTCACTGCAAGACAGTGTCCGGCAACTCATAGAAGAATCAGTGCTTACAAGATCTTTGTCATGCTGATGATTCATCATCATCCTCCTTCTCCTGTCACAACCACTGAGAGGGGGCACTGCAGAGGTTATGGCACTGAGGGAGCTGGGAGGGCAAGAGAGACCCTTTCATTGCTCCATCAAGCCAATCCTCACCAAACTGATATTGTGAGAAATAAGCTGCTGCATAATGTGGGGGAATAGTACATTGATAAAGATGCAGTCATAAAATTGGATTTGATATTTTTAAAAGATTTTATTTAAAATCTGTTTGTATTAGTGTTTTAACAAGCACCATAAAGATGTTACCTTGGACTCTATGGCAACATATTTGACTGTTTTGTAACATTCCCCAAGACTAAACAATTTTGTTTTGTTGTTGATGTTTTTGTTTTTGAACTGTATTAGGGAATACAGGGTTTGTTTGTCTGTCTGTCTGTTAGCAGCATAACTCAAAAAGTTATAGACAGATTTTCATGAAATTTTCAAGAAATGTCTGCAATGGGACCAGGAAGAAGTGATTAGATTTTGGGGGTGATCCCCATCACTGTCTGGGTGGGAGGAGGGCTGAGCCTGGGTGGAAGTCTGCACTCTCCAATTGCTTTTCTAGTTTAATTTAAAAATATTTAACAGATAATTCGATAATAGATATGGATACTGAAACAAATTGCCAGAAAATGGCCCCATGACTATTTCATAAAGCCTTCTTCAAAGTGCATGTTTTTTCCAAGCGACAGGCAACATTCAAATATATCCTACTATAAAAACACAGAAAAACACACATTTATTACCAAGAAGTTGAAAAAAGATATCATTTTGGTCTTGCACTTGAAAAATGCTGAAAAACTTTAAAATGCTGCAAAAAATGCTTATTAATATTTTATTCACTGACTTCAGCTCACAAGGGAAAAGATAGTGTTACAGTAGTAATGATGAAACTATGAAGGTTAAAACTACACAATGGACAGACACACCTTACAGAGAAAACTACTCTGGCAATTTAAAGTCAAACTGTCATATAATTAGGAGATCCATGAGAGACAGAGGTCAGAATTTGTAGCAAAGAGCCTAATTCATCCTGACTCTTAATCCCTAATACGGTTCAAGCTGCTTAAACATTGCCTCCTACTTTTCCTATAATGCAACACAATAGCATATTTTACTAGATGTCCCCTGCATGGTACTGTAAATTCCCTGCTCTTTCAAATACTCATCCTCCAGTTTTTAACACTTGAAGACACCTTAACCCACTTACCCTTCCCCAAATGATGCATTAATTCAAAAGTAGTGACACTATGATTACAGGAACACATCTATATACTACTTTGGATGTCTCTGTCTCTAACTAAAAGTGATTGTTCAGCTTCATGAATTCCAAAATTATCTCAAACTGAAATACAATAAAGGGGAGTTCTCTTGTGTCTGGGTTGGATTTCAAAACCCCTCATCAGTGTCATGGAACAGTGAAAATGTCACATTAATTTGTCATTATAGGATGTGACACCTTTGCTACGTGGAGGTTAAAAAGGTTGACGAGACACAGATCGCAGCCTTTTCTGTTCTACTGATCATCCCATCTAGGTGATGAATGACAAAGTATTATCCACCTCAGGCACCTCTGGAACAAGATGCCCATTAAAAAAAGCATGTTCTTAAAATGTTGATATCAGATGCTATCACACTGTTTAGACAACTGTCAGACTGCACATCATGAGTATATCCAGTTTAATATTTATATCATAAAATATTTCTGAATATATAAAATAATATATTGTTTGGTCAAGATCTTGACATATTTGATTTCAAATAGAGTATGTGCTGTGCTGATGATAAAATCAATTTGAAACTTGACAGCTAATTTATATTTATCCTGTTTTGCATTTGACAATAAGAGGTAATAATTGTTCTATCTATCATTGATGCCACAGCATTTCTTAACCCTGAATGCATGAAAACAGACTACATACTGAGATTTTGCAATAGACAGTCACTATCAACTGCAAGAGACACACATCAACCACTGTGGTTGATATGTGTCTCTTGAAAAAAATCACCACATGCATTACTCTTACCTTACATGCTTCTAATGATACATCTTTATCACCTCCTGACAAAACAGTTAGATCTTGTCAATTTTTTCTCACAAGAAGCATCAGCCATCTCCTCCAGTCACTGTCAGGCTAGTAGACAAGCTATCTCGATGTTCCTAAAGCTTTAGTCTGCATGAAAATGAGACTCCTTTACTTTATATGGATGTTAACACACTGTGGTGTAAAGAAATACACATTAGCAGCAAACTGCGACCAGTTTTCAAGATATTATATTAGGCCATGAGTGATGGAATTGTTACATTAACAAACAAGCATAAAATTTCTGATTGCTTTATAATATATATCTGCTTTTCACATATGCATACGGTATGTATCCAATGCTGTTTCATACAAAAACTGTTTGCACAATAAATACACGTCTGCAACCCACATGCAGAGCCTTCACAATTGAGGCAAGAGGGGGTAAACATAACAGCATGAAGCTGTTTCCACACAAAGAAAATGAAATTATAAGTGAGGAAAATAAAAATTCATCTTTCATTGGAAATATTCTAACCGTATAAATGTTATGTGCCTGCTATTGACTGTTTATAATATTTGATCATTCTGATAAGTTTAGAAATGGAGGTGCTTTTATATATTGCATACAGGAATGTACAGAACCATTAAAAAACAGTAAATACTTACTTGTGTGCCCAAACGCTTGATTGGTACTGTGTATTTATTGGACCATAAAATGGTTTGATTCAACAGTTCATTTAATTCTGGATTCATGGTTACCAGGTGACACATTTACCAAAATACACAAATGTATATTTTAAGTTATTTGGAGAGGGTATGACTACAAATTATTTTTAGATAGGAAAAGACTGGAACACACCGATTGATTTGCAGCCTTTAATGATGCAAACAGACCAACTAAATTGTGTTTGCTTTATGTCTTTGTCCTCCTTGACTCTGATGAAGACACAGTAGTGCCGAAACATTGGTCTGTTTGCACTATTAAAAGGCTGCAAATCAATCAGTGTGCTCCAGTCGTTGCTCATCTGAAAACCTCATTCAGCTGAATATTGCTGGAAGATGTGTGGAAAAACTCTTTCTACAGATAGAGTTATTTAAAGCACAGGAAAATGAATAAATGTCCAGATTTAAAATATTGGATGAATGCAAATAGCATATTATAAGTATTTATTTGATTAAGTGAGATTAAAAGGTACTGTAGTTTGGAGTAGGTCATCCCATGATTGTATTATTTTTGGATTTGTATTTAAAAATCAACTCAATAATTATTAGCTGTAGATTTCATTATGGAACTTCTATACATTGAATTGTTTTCCTTTTCATTTAATTCCATTGTTCACTGCATATCTAACTTTGTTCCTTGTTAATTTACATTTTTTATTTATTTTCTACACTTTTTTCTAGTAACATCTGTCTCATGCACCTGGTATCATGTAAACAGCTGTTCATTCTCTTTAAAATAAATATTAACTTGAATGTGTAAAAATAAATCAAAGTGGAGTAATTTGTGAATTGAATAGACACAAATTATGTGGTGCAAACACAATGATATCTATTTTAAGGTGACCAAGTAAAGCATTGTTATATTGCAATATTCCATTTTTGCCCGTCATCTATAGCCACTAAATTCTACACATTGCACCTACACACTGCAGAAAACCTGGAATGAAGGGTAACTGATAAAGCAGTCACAAACAGGTGAGATCTTCACTCCAGTGCATATCTTCTATATGTTCTATATGTGTACATGTGTTTTGTTTTTTTGCAGCTGAAGAGCATATACCTATAATACATGCATGAATATAGCTGATTATATTGACCATGATGGTAAATGATGTCCACTTTAATTAGATTGCAAGCAATCCAACACTAAAGCAAGAGTCTGTGTGTAATCCATTTGAGCCACTGATTCCACCACTAAACCACATATCTACTGCTCACAGATGCATTATTGTCCGTATCACTTCTGCAAATGACGATACACACCACAAAACTTCATTAAAACAATCTAGAGAGTGTTATCTCTGGGATTACTTTTCCCAAGAGGTGGTATTTGTGTCTATGTTTCTTCATCCAGCCACTCACCTCGCGGAGAATATAAGAATATGCTGCTATCCATAAGACTGTTTGAACGAGCAAATCAGCTAGTAAAGAGAGTGTGTTTAGAATGACAACAATAATGGCATATGTGCGCTTTCACCCCACATGCAGGTTCAGTAACACCTGAAAATTGCTTAGCATTCAGCAGCTGATTTCAGAACAGAAAGGGATATGCATCAATACTAAGAGAGAGAGGGAGTGTGCACAGGCAGTCCTCCCCAGTGTCTGGCCAAAGGCCTCCCTGGTGGATTATGTTACCCAACAGTGGCAGTGGCCTTTCACAGTTGGAACATGCTCCAATAGCTGGAAGGCATACAAACATGCCTCTCTCCCCTTTCCCTCGCTCTAGCACCAGAATTGACATTGTCCCCTGGCAAATACAGGTCTACAGTATGTCTTTATATCAACAAATGAGTGCCCTAGTTTCTGGTGAAAAGCAAATAAAAAAGAGAGCTATCACACCAGGGCATTTCAACAGAGCGTGCTGCGGCATGAATGGCATCACACATGGAAAGGGACAGTGTCACTGCATGTTTGTAAAGACAACAAAGTTGAGACCACTGCTGCTGTTAGCATCCCCTTAATAATAAAAGATGGGCCAAGACAGGAGGCTTGATAGAAAGAAAGAAAATGGTGTGATAAGGCATACTGTACGCTACTTTGTGTTGATGATGTCTGTGTTGACACACACTATGAACACACAGATACAGCCTGTGGTATAGACTGAAGTCAGACCTACAGGCATGAAGGAAAGCCATAATGGTAAATAACACTCTTCATCAGGCGTACAGTAGCAGTGACTTCCAAACATGACTTACACACAAACATTTCATCAACAGAACACTGTACATACAGCATAGTGGTGCCAACAGTAACTAATGTACTTTACTCGCTCATGCCTCAGTTGCAGTCCATTATCAGGGCAAAGGGACTGACTCTCTGATGAATTACAATGGGGCTTGCAATAAATGATTAATCTGCCAATTATTTCCTCAATTAAGGGTTGTCTATAAAATGCCAGAAATTAGTGATTTTTTAAAATAAGCTGGATGTGACACCTTAAAAGGCCAACGTTTTGACCAACAGTCTGAAAAACATAAAGATACTTAGTTTACTAAACATGCAAAAATGCATAAACAATAATTACATTTACTAATCTGTCTGCCTAATCAATTAGAACAAATGTTTGCAACTCTACATTACAATATAACAAACTTTTAAAAAATTTGTTAGTTCAGTATATGACAGTGTGATTGTGTTCTGGTACTTGCTGACATCCAAGGGTATGCAGCAACATTTTGAAATACCAGATGATTTATTAAAAACCGTAGGAAGCAGAAAGTGATTTTTTTTTCATCCTAAAACTCCTCAAAAGGAAGATAATCTCATAGGAGAGGATTAGCAAATTTAGCCGAGCATTGAGTCTATGTTCATTCAGTGTGGGTAACAATCTGCCTTGGCACAGTGAGGCCTGCTTCATAGGCAGTGGCACACACACTCCTCTTGGGGGCCTCTGCATGGTCTTCAGTGAATATAGGTTTTATGGAGAAGTTCAGCTCTATCTAAGCCTCATAGTTTGGAGCATAAAAATATACCTTTCTCCACTGTTTTTCTGTGTGTTGCACACAGCTTATTCTCCATGCTTTTTGAAAAAAAAAAAATACACAGGAGGAAAGCTGAAGAAATTAAACTAGCTTGCTGACAGCTCCCATATGACCAATCTGAGCAGCTAAGTGCCCAGACAGAGATTACAGGAATACTGCAGGACCACTGAAGAGTACCCTCAAGCCAAACTGGAAAGTCTTACCGGTGTGAGAGAGAAGCCTAAGAGACAGAAGATGTCCTGTTCTCATAACTGAACCACTGAAAAGCAACAAGACATAGTGGGACCTGACGGGGCTCTGCTCGGTGGAACAGTGCAGCGTAATTAAAATTCAGCAAAGAAACGAACAAAGCCTGGAAGTGGAGCGCATCAGAGAATACTACTATAGCTGACTCATCATCCACAGCCATCATTACAACATGATTATGACTTGTGGCCATAAATAATAAAACCTGAGGGGGACAAGTTATGAGCAGCAGCTATGTCATCACTGTGCATTGTGAAATCTCCTTTCTCGTCATCATCTCTTATTTTTATTGTAAACCCTTGGGGTGTTAGAAAGCAATATTTGAGCCACTACTAGTCTTAGCCTTCTTCTGCCCTTTGGGCTGCTCAAATCTGGTGCCCCCTTTTATAATTTCATTTTAATTTCAAGGTTACATGTCTTCAAAGACAAGCTCAAAACAGAACAGCAAACACACAAACACGGCCATTTGGACTGTCTGCGATGACACATTTATGTCTGGACAACATTATCTGCATAATTACACGGCAAGCTGAGAGTTGCTGGATATGGAGTGTGAAAAATATACAGAGATTTTAAAATATGCAACGGCCCTTATCTCCCTCCAAAAGCATCCTTAATATTCTACAGGCAGCATGTGGAAAGCAGTGGCTAAGCTAGTGTTTACAGGTATTTTGTAGCAGAGCAGATCTCATCATGTTTTAACTAAAGCAGCGTTGCTTAGTTCAACAGTACAACACAGAGAGGAGCAGAATAAGCCCTGTGTTAATTGACACAGGAATAAAAAAAGGCACTCACAAAAGAGCTTCAAGTCTGCAGATTCTTATATGCTCATCATATGTGTGGTGGCATGGCTATATGGAAATAACACAGGAAGGATTCAACTACAGCTGATAGCAGAATCAGGTCAAAAAGGAAGCTAACGAAGCAAAAGCACATTGGCTGAGAATTCAGTGCAGGGTCCATTATTATCTGACAGCTAATGATCACTCCAACACTCCTTCTCCACAATTGTATGAAGCCACTGCAGTCGGCCATATAGGCGAGATGCAGAAGGTCCCTCATGGGGGATGGGAATGGTAACAGATGTGGGGCCTTGGGTTTACAAGGAAAGCATGCACATTTACGGTTTAAGGAAGTGGCACAGGTGCACATGGAGGATCAACAGATTGTAGTATTGTTCGCTGCTTCTTTGAGATAAGAGAATACATTTGCAAAAATGTCTGCCTTGCAATGCTTTTCAGTTGGAGTAGGCAAGAACATAAAGATAAAAAGAGGAGGAAAAGCATTAAATATGTTTTTTGTAGCCCATTACCTCAAATCTAAAGGATCTATCTGAGTTGCTGCACTTCAGTATTCTCATTATTGTAAAATCTAAATGCTTAATTCCTCCTGGTGACCCACTAATGACTTCTTCATACTTCACTGACCTCTTTGCCTTGATACCTCATGTTGTCCTTGAATCTTCCACTACCTCTGCTGGAGTTAGAATAACAATTGCACCGCCCTCTGACGACCCCCCACCCCACTTGGCACACTTACACACACACACACACAACAATAATTACACAGCCTGTTCTAATAGCATATAATTTCCATCTACACCAGGAGCCATTAACACTGCTTTCTTCTGGTAGATGAACTGGTTGTGCATTTACATCAGACAAGTGATCCATTCATATCGCAGCTGGAGTTAGTCTACAGAGTCATTTACAGATGTAATGTTGTTCGTTTATCGCGGATGAATTTCATGAGCTTCTACTTTTGGCAGTGTTTTAATGATTGGAATCACACATTCACTCTGGAGCAGTGCTACCGATGCAAAAGCATATGCAACTCTAAGGAGACTGACTGGACCAAAAAGCCTGAATGAAACCATAGAGTTGATACTACCAGTAAGGCATGTGGCCCCTAATATTCATCAGCGGAGCAGCCTACAGCCTATAATGGAGGGAAGATGGGGCCAAATAAACACCTAAACCAACAGTACAGGAATAGTGATATGACAGCACATGTTTTGTTGACCATTACTGCATCCTTGCCCTACAAGTGGTAACAGCCAGTTCCATTTTTTCATTGAGCGCTTAAAAAGAAAAACAATGCATGTTTCTGCTCTACAGTAAACGTAGAAAAAATGTGCGGCACGTCCTCACATTATGCCAAAGACGCAATTGCAGACGTCGTTGTTCAATCAAGGTGCACGGATATGTTGATTTTATGTTTTACTCTTGGCTCATTATCACTTAGGTAAGGAAGGATGACTGCGTGCCACAGTGGAAAATTCAGTCTAACAACTTTGTCAAAACAAATTACCCGATTGCTTTTAGGGTCGGAGTTTACGAGAAAGTTATTGAAATCTATAGAATCATTACAGTCTATCATGCACAATTTCATAACATGAGAGAAACGGCAAATACTGCAAATCCAGGACAAAGTCGAAACATGCGTTCAGAAATCATATGCATCGATTCTAACGCAAACTGTCACTGTAGAATGAATGAAAGGAGAAAACAATTTGCGCATATGCCCCCTACCTTGTCAACACAGTGGATTGACCGCACGACAATCGCCTCGAGAGTAATCCTCTGAATTTGGCTGAAATGGTTTCTTTGCCTTGAGATTATTACGAAGCGGAATTCATCATATAGGACGTCACTTGGATGATAAGGTCCCATGCACTGTAGTATCTCCCTGTGTCGCTCCGTCTGTGAGCTGCAGAGGCATCACTGAACGCATGAAACAGCGCTTCACATGAACGGCAAGAGGCAAAGTCTGACATGGAGTCTGCACTTTGGATTCAGCCAACCGCAATTCTGCTAGATTATTTAGAGGTAGTCGAAAGCAACAGCACCACTACAGAACGGAATGGTAATTCTATTAGAAATGTTGGTAGAGATTATCACAGAAAAAAGAGGAGAAAGAATCTGAGATGTACATAATTTCGTGGCTAATTAGGTTTAGATTATTTCCCACATTCAGTGTCTAAATCAGCAACAAAATGCTGCCATTAACATGGTATGGTTGCCTCAGGGTTTCAATCAAGTACTGTGGAGATCAACCTCGTTATATATAACCAGAAACCAACCATAGGATACAGTAAAATATTACTGTGCCTGTCTCCAGGTTATTTGTATGTCAGTTAGTTTATGATAGCCTAATTTGATCAAACAAAACTTTATTTGGAAAAATGTAGCATGTGAGGACAATATAAGCTAAAATAATAATAATTATATTAAAATAATTATATATATTTTGTTAAGGGTCCCTGCAAAACATAGGGCCGCAAGATTATGTAATCACGCAGGCCCCAGTTTTTCACAGTATATACAGTGCTGGATACAGTAGCATACCTTTCGGTATTGTTTTATTTACTTGTGGTATCTTGTTATGGATTCAGGTAGAGGCAGTATAATAATAATAAATATATCGCTACAATTGTATGTATATAGCATTTTTCATAACAGGTTACATAGTGTTTTATAAGGTGATCCAAGATAACAGATTGTCATGGAAAATCATATACTATACACAAACACATTCAGATAGATAGAGATAGATAGAGAGAGGGGTGGTGGGGGGAGGGCGGCTCTTTGAGATGTGTGAAGGTGTGGGCAGCATGACTGAACAACCAACTGTCCATGACAGGCAAAGTTAAGCTTGTTAGTAGGGAGAAATGTGATTAATGTGGAGGAATCAGGATCAGTGGTTTGTGATTCAGGTACAGTAAAGTGTGATCGATAGTTTTCAACATCAGTGAGGATTATAGTTTGCTCAGTTCCATTACGTTAAATGTTGACATCTGTGTTATGGAAAACTAAATCCCTAGAGCAGATTTTTCAGTTCTTATCAATTTGAATCCCAAATATTTGTATACAGTCATGCACACACACACACACACACACACACACACACACACACACACACACACACACAAAAACAGACAATTGCGCAACACAGTGCACATCACACAGACTTCTCCCATCACTCTGTGTCTCTCTCTAGCAGTGATACTGATGAATGACTGGAGGCTACTCTGCTGGGAGAGAGTAAGAACCAGAAAACCAGCATAGCCTCTGTTTTGTGCCTGCCAGGCAGCCTAGATCTAATAACAAGGGTGCATACTTCAATGGCATAACCCTGGCAACAGCAGCAGTAGCAAAGACTGAACTCGCCATGGGCTAATAATGTTTGTTAGTATGAATTTTGGGGGATCAGGGTTTAACAAAATCATTTAGGATAGAATACATGGATTTGGTTTGGATGTGATGCCACGTAAGAAAATGTCTGCATTAAGACATTATCAGGGGATTTATTGTAGCCTGAAGCCTTTTCATCAACCAGCAATCAACAATTTATTGGAGGAAGTCCGTCAATAAAGGCGTTCCCTGGAAGTGTCGGTGAAATCAATATTTCCCCTCTNAGAGAGAGAGAGAGAGAGAGAGAGAGAGAGAGAGAGAGAGAGAATAAACTAAGCTATAATGAGTGGCCAGTGGAGCATTAGGAATGAACAGAGGTGAAATGGATTTGTAAAACGTGCTGCTGTGCTAATTTCAACTAAACTAACACATTTTCTCCCTTTAATTCTCATTTTCAACATAATGGATCTGGCCTCATCCCAGGGATACTAAGTTGTCATCCAAAGCTTACTGCAGTAAATCTACAAGTGTTGTGCTTAAAAGAACAACAAGCACAGGTGTCCCCTTCCTGTGTCTTCAGGGTTACTTACATTATATCCAAATGCAAGATTTTTTTTTCCATGTGTGGTGTCTTTAATGGAACTTGTGCTGGTGCAGTGAATCCCTCAGGAGGCATGTGTGATCTTATTTACGTCACAGCATCTTGCAAGTACAGTGCATCCATGTTGCTAGCCGGCACATCAAAGTCTGCTTCATGGCTTGCCTCTCTCAAAATTTTGTCTGGAGGCTGAGAAACAGAAAAAATACATAGATGTGTTTGATGAGAATTAATAAAATCCTTGAATCTCTGATGCCTCACAGCAAAGCATTTCAACAAGCCTAAAATTGGATATCCATGCCATGAGTACAGCAACATTCGAATACATTTTACATTCCAGTTAAAATGCAGCTGTTACTTTATGCATATTTTGAAGACATTTAACTATGTCTATAGCCTAATCCAGCCCATATTTCATCTCTCTCTCTAGCTCAGCATGCAACAGCCAGCTATTTATCAATAATTCATACCAAAGGAGGTAGCTGCAAACATATGAAAGATGACATAGAAAGTGCAAAGTAACTGTTAGATTAGTATGTTGTCAGTTAACTTGAAATCACACTCTCATTAAGTATCAGAGCCTCAAACTGTTGACCTGTCTAACAGAAAACTCCAAGAAGAAACAATTGTATTCCTTCTTTGTTACAGTATATTTCACATTTTTACAAGTCAATATGATCAATGACATATTTTTGCACTATGCATGTATTTACTCAACATTGTAATCTTGTGGTTTATAATTACATTGCGATTTATTTGATTAATCAAATCCATGGTGCTGGTGGATGAAGCACAAGCCATATCAGTGTAAATTATTAATCATTCTACATCATTAAAAATTCTGCTGATGCTGCCACAGCAGTGATAGCCTTGTAACAGTGCAAAGCTTAATGTCTGAAAATTCGACCATAACATCAAACAACACTAAAAAGACTTCTTTGCCTGTGGGGATAAATATTGCATGTAAATTGTGAATTGCATAACATGACAGAGAAAAACAAAATTCTATTTTTATTTCAAGTAGCATAATGATCTCAACAGCAGCTGCAGTATGCAGCAGATGTCACCCAGTTTCAGATTTACCCTCCCGTCCACTCCTCCGCTGCCAGTCACCCCTCTTCTGCTGCTTTTCTCAGAACAATTTCAGACTTGAGAGATTAGCAGATCTCAGCTACGAGGCGTGGCTGGATGAAATCTGTTTCACTGGATGGGAGACTGTAAGCATGTTCCCACCCAGCATTTTTTGATCGATGCTCCTAGAGTACCCCAGAGAGACATCTGCAAAGCTTTGATGTTCCCTTGAAGACTCTATTGCTTTTTGATTTGATTTAATTCAGGCGGTTGCCTTGAACCAAATTAATTTCAGGCCAGACAAGTGACTTGTAAACACATAACCTCTCATCATTTTTATACAGGTATTATCATTTCTTTCTCAGCTATGCTGCCCTTAACTCATTATTACAATTGTTCACACACACATCTGAACTTTCTTAACCATAATACTACTATTAAAAGGTATGAACAAGCTAATGAACAGAGATGAATTAATTTAAGGAAATCTGGAACGTAAATGCTTCTTGTGATGCTTATGCTAAGATTTCTTCTGCAGCCCATGCAAACACTAGTAGAAGCACTAAGAATAGAAATGGCATTGATGCTGAATAATTCAGACACAGGAGGTGGAATACACAACGAGTTTTTTCTCCATAAGGCTTACAGTAAAAAAAACAAAACAAAAACAAAACAGGTCATAGAAAGGCTGATATGACAACAGCATATTGCCCTCAGTAGAGAAGATGTGGTTGGTTTTTTTTTTTTTTATGTGGACGCACTCATCGTTTGATTGCGTGCACTGTCATTGCCTGGTTATAAATGAACGGAAGGACACTTTACACAAGGATGCATTCATATAAACAACTTCCATAGATTGAGTATATTCAGATTCACTTTTATGGATGATTTATAGGATTTTTAAATGAATAACTGAAGAGCGAATAGTCATCATACATCAGTGAATCCCCACTGTTGGCTTGAAACAGTTCTGTTCCTGTTGGAGCTTTTGGAAATATAAGTGGAACAAGCAGTATTCACACTTTTTTTTTTATTTTCCCCACATTCATGCAACTGGCCTCCTGGCTTCATCCCTCCTTAGCCTCCCCTCCCACCCTCCCCCACTTTCCCTCTATGGGACTTGTGTATTTCACACTTCCCTAAACTTTACAAAAGAAATTCATGGGGAAGTATTAAATATTGAACAGCACAATGTGAGAACATTACTGTGGTTCTCTGTCAGGACAGTGGATGAACAAGATGAAACAAGATTTTTGGATTGAAACAAAAGTAAGAGTCGTACACCAGCTGCAATAAGGTGCTTTATGTTAACATCACGTTGGTTTAATGAGACTAGCATGCAGTGCTGCGTGCCTGATCTATCGGATTTCCTTTGTTTTCCATGATCAAGATATAACAGGGATGCAGTTAATTTTAATTATTATTTGAGCTGTCAATTTGAAGCATTAACCCTCCAGTTACTGATAAGACTTGGTCTATCAATATGCAACCATAACACTGAATGCTTTATACATTCTAGTAGGTGTTTTATTGTATCAGATCCTCAGATTTATTTGTGAGAACTCTTGCCCTGGGAAAAGAGAGCTATATTTACATTGATGCTATAGTTCTGTGTTGTTACTTTCTTACACTGTGTTGTCATTCTGTAGCTGCCATGTCCTTTTGGTAGAGACAGGCAGGAGCAATTCCTGCTTGAACCGTTCAGTGACAGGTAGTAGGTGCTGAGAGAACAGTGACTATATTATCTATGCTTCACTGAACCACCTTCTCTACACATTTCTTGCTCTTTGCCCTCATTCCTTCTCTTTTTTCTGACTCTTTCTTATTCTCTGAGCCGTTAATTCAGGGCGTCCCAACTGAAGTGACAGGTGTCATAAGGGGTTCTCACATATTGACTAAAGACTGTGACCATGGAAATGGGTAACTTTCTGTCACATTCATGATGACATCACTCTGCTCTCCAAACCAGTCAAAAGGCAGGCAGGTGAGTCATTAAAAATTAAATGCAAGTGTGACTGTTTAACTCTGTGGATAAAAATAATGTAAGATGTTGGATAGGCTATACATTGTGCCACTTTTTCAGTTTCATAAAAAGATAATCTGATTACAAGAGGCTGTCAGTGGATATCCTCTAGAAACCTCACATAGGGAAATTGTTCATTTTTCTGCTGAGAGTGACTTCAAGTGTTCACAATGCAATGCAGCCAAGATATTTAAAAAGCATCGTCCATTTTTATGATTGAAAAAGTTTGGTTTCCTGCAGTTAGTACAACTATTACTCTCGTTTTCTGCAATGGCCGAATGCAACAAGTGCAGATGAGTTCTCTGGTAGATGTAAAAAGAAAAAAGTAAAATTCAACATGGCATGGCTATTACAGCATTTCATTACAAAATAATACAAATTGTTGATACAATATAAGAGCACCTGAGAATCCTCAAAGTACTTTCAGGGGGAAAAAAACCCACCTTTGTTAGAAACAAAACTATGCAAACCTTCCCTAGAATCAAACAATTCCATATTAGAGACACCCTAACAATGCCACTAAAGCACCATCTGCTGCTAGGAATTTATGGCACTGACAGTATTCAGTATTGGATTCAGAGATGAAAGAGTGGATATGTGTGTGTGTGTGTGTGTGTGTGTGTGTGTGTGTGTGTGTGTGTGTGTGTGTGTGTGTGTGTGTGTGTGTGTGTGTGTGTGTTGGGGACTGTTGAAAGTAAATCATGAAGGATGGAAAGAAAGGACATTGGTGGGTGAGAGATATGCATTTACCACTAACAGTAACCACAGTTTTAGTATGTATACTTTAATTAGATACATCCACTTATAACAGTATAATTAATCAAACTAGCAGAGCCAAGCTACTGCCCCAATTTTTATTAACATAGATCTCACTGCAGCAACTACTATCATATATTTGTCATCTTTGTGAGGCCATCATTTTGATATCATGCATATTAAACATTCAATTTACTTTAATTTATTTCTATTCATTTTGATTTAGTTCAGTTTTGCATCCTCTGTTGTGCAGCCTGGATAATTAAAGGATATGCAGTTTGTGCTGCCCATACCAAACTGAACATGATGGATGATTTGATTTGAGTTTTAAAAGGGACAACACATGAGAACTTAGAGATGAGCTGCATGACCGGAAGGGAAATTTATAATCAGCTAGGATATCATACATATGTGCACACAAATACAAATGACTCCACACATATTGATTCCAGCATCATTTTTCTGCTTTTGCCTAAAAAAAAGGCCACCTGGCTCTATAAGGTTGTACTTGGATTGGGTCTTGGTTTCTCAGAATCTAATAAACATTTGAAAACTTCTAGTGCTGACCCAAAGAGGGGATATGCTGTCCTAAAAAGTTTGTCCAAAATCTGCCTGGATGTTCATTTGGGTTGCAAGCCAATGACTGAAAGCCATAGCATGATTCATAGAATTTTCTGTCATATGATTTTATTCAGTGAGAAGCATCAGTTTCTGGAAGTGTTATTGTTTTGTTTCTCTATTCATTCATTGCACTCCCTATCTGTGGGCGTAGTGGGTTTTTACATTTTTCAACAATTTTTTGAAGCCACTGACAGCACAGGAGTAGTGTGCAGTCATCAGATTTGTCGCTAGGTAGCATATACCTACAGCTTGGCGAAACTAAAACTGGGACTGAGAGGGAGATGTGCTGCTGTGGAAGAAAACCAGGAAGAATTGCAGAGGGGTCTGGACACACTGACAAAAGATAAATATAGGATATGTTTCAAGAATTGGAGAGATGTTGGTACAACTATATTTGGTTCTCAAGGAGACTTTGAAGGGTTTAGAAAGGTGCTATGTTATAATGACAACCCTGACAATAATCATTTTTGGGTCCAATTCATAGTCTACCACTCTTTTTTTTTACTTGCTCAGTTAACAATAACTATTCTTCACTAAAGGCATAACTCTGGTATAGTAAATAAAAATCCCCCTAAACCCTTAAATGCTTTCTAACAAAAGAAATTAATTGCCTTTTATATTTCACAATAGCCCATCTGTCTGTTATTTAGTTTGAGCAGGAGTGCTGATAATATATGACTTTGAGCCTCTACTGTCCAAAAGGCTAATAACATGACTTGTCTGAATGGTCTTGTGATCTGCCACCTTCACCATTCACAGTTCACTTTAAGCAGTGATTGTGTGAGTGACAGGAAATCAGTGACATTGAGACAGATTGTACCATCAATACTGTACATCTTGAGTTATGAACGTTAAAAAAAACAGTTGTGTCCAAACTCAGTGTTAACCCACAGCAATAATATAGCACAGTACAGCAGACAGCAGTGGTTACCAAGGTCCTTTAGAGGAATGAAAATACTATTTTGACAGTCTCTTACAGGCCAAAGTGGTTTCATATGTGGAGATTTATCTCTTCTGATGGCTTGTCTCAGGCAGAGAGGTAGGGATGGAAAGGGAATAAGATTGGATGTGATCCCTGTGAAACTTCCATCAAAGCTGAAAATATGGTGTCGAGTACTAGTCAAAAGAGGTGAATTATTTCTCAACAATGCCTGGTGCGATGTAATTCAAAGGATTTTTGTTCAGTATGCTAGAGCAAGAATATTTTTGGAGCTTAAAACTTGTTTGTGATAAAATAAAATTATAGAACTGGTACCCTGAGTAAGTCTCAATTGCAGTGAGAGAATAAATATTCTCCACTTTCACCTTTATTGTCCTTTGCCATCCTCATTTATAATCTAGTTGGCACAGCCATCACTATTGGTCATGGCAGTGTAATTGTGACATTAGGAGGCAACTTGGTTCCAGAGGGATCCGAAAATGTCGCTCACAAATATAGCGTGAAAGTCACATAGCCTTGCCGGAGAGGTGATAAACAGTCCAAATACACAGAGCTTGTTAGTCATGGTCTCTAATCATGAAATGGTTCATGTAGGAATGTCCCAACTGTCCAATCTGGTCTGCACAGAAACTATGCCAGGGAAGCTGATACTTGAATTAGTATTTGAATTTGAGATCCTTTTCCTTGTGCAATTGATAAAGATTTCCAGCCACAAACAATTTTTCTGTTTATCTAGGTCCTTGTCAGTTCTTGCCTGCATTGAAAAATGTTGACAATATTTTAATATTTAACAGTGTTTGGATGTAATCACTGTGTGATACAGAAAGCCAATGAAATTTCAAAGGCTTGCATGACTCATAAAGTGAATCATGATTTATTATCAAAGTGACAGTGATGTTTTATAATACCCATCATGCACATATCTCTCATAATGTAAGTGATCAAAGATGGCGGGCATGTAATTGGATATGATTTCATTCATTAGATGATGTGCAGTCGACAAAATGGGCCTTGTCCTCTGCCAGCATTATGGGTCACAGCAGTCAGTCAACTTGAAATAGTCATTCAGAAACAATGTTGGATTACAATATCAGAAATGAAGCCAAACACCATTCTGCCCAGTTTAATGCTATAAAATCAAANTATGGGTCACAGCAGTCAGTCAACTTGAAATAGTCATTCAGACACAATGTTGGATTACAATATCAGAAATGAAGCCAAACACCATTCTGCCCAGTTTAATGATATAAAATCAACAGCAATGTGAAGTGTTCTTTTGGTAAATTTAGCTTTGTACAGTGGTAAGAGCTTGTTGACTTCATGGTCAACATGGTTATGAAGAACTGCTAGCGTTCACATTGTAAGCATGTATCAGGTGTTATGACTCACCACCAGCATATACTTTGCGTGTGTTTTTGCTTTTCAAGTGTGTGTAACTGAGTGCATACCTGTGAATATGGCTGCATATCAGTAT